>CAUYQG010121072.1:0-20089 GCA_963574415.1 Tarsius wallacei | reverse complement strand
CCCGGCTAATTTTTTGATTTATTGTAGAGATGAGGTCTCGCCAAGTTGCCCAGGCGGGTCTCGAACCCGCGGGCTCAGGCAATCCACTCACCTCAGCCTCCCAAGGCGCGGGATTACAGGCTGAGCCACCGAGCCCGGCTTCCCCTCTCTATTTATTTACTTATTTTATTTTATTATTTTATTTTTTGGTAGAGACAAGGTCTCCCTGATGTTGCCCAGGCTGGTCTCGAACTCCTGGCCTCAAGTGGTCTGCCTGCCTCGGCCTCCAAAGTGCTGGGATTACAGGCATAAGCCATTACACCCAGCCTTTAAAATGTTTTTATTTTATTTTATTTATTTTTTGAGTTGGAGTCTCACTCTATTGCCCAGACTGGAGTGCAGTGGCACGCTCCCGGCCACCACAGCCTCGACCTGCTGGGCTCCGGCAATCCTTCCGCTCAGCCTTCCATGTAGCTGGAACAACAGGCGCTCGCTACCATGCCCGGCTAATTTTTGATTGATTGTAGAGACGAGGTCTCGCCAAGTTGCCCAGGTGGGTCTCGAATCCGCGGGCTCAGGCAATCCACTCGCCTCGGCCTCCCAAAGTGCTGGGATTACAGGCTGAGCCACCAAGCCCGGCCTGTTTTGATTTTAAAAGATTCTATGAAGGGAAGCAGTCTTCAATTAGATATGTTAAGAAACCAAAAATAAAACAAGTGGGCTACTGGTAGAAGGTGGATGGATCCTCGTAGCTTTATGGACTTGGTCACTAAATACTATAAGTATTTAAATACTGTAAGTATTTAGTGGCAGAATGCCACTAAATCAGATGAATTGGAATGGGTAGTCTGAATTGGTGGAAGGATTGAATTAGAGAACATTTTTATCATGGTGACATACAGATAACATAACAGTTTATCATTTTACTATTTTAAAGTATACAATTCTGTGGCATTACATACAATCACAATATCATGCAATCAACACCACTATGTAGTTCCAAAGCTTGTTTGGTTCTCCCAAATGAAAATCAGTACCTATAAGCAGTCATTTGCCATTCACAGCTCCCATCAGCTTCTGATAATAACTAATTGACTTTCTGTCTCTGTATTTGCCCATTCAGGCTATTTCATAAAAATGGAATCATACAATATGTGGCCATTTGAGGTTGGCTTCTTTTACTTAGTATAATGTTCTCAAGGTTCATCCATGTTATAGCATGCATCAGTACTTTGTTCCTTTTTATTGCTGAATAATATTTTATTGTATGGCTGTATCACATTTTAATCACATTTCTTACATTTTGTTGTCATTGTTTTTAATGTCTGTCTGCCCCAGTAGATGCTAAGTCCCATGGAGTCAGTTGTGTGCCCCATCCTCATGACCTCATCTAACCCTAATTACCTCCCAAAGGCCCCATCTCCAAATACCGTCCTATTGTGGTTTAGGTCTTCAACATATGAATTTTCAGGGGACACAATCAGTCCATAACAATATAATATATGGTCTTTTCTGTCTGGCTTCACTTAGTATCATGTTTTTGGGGCTCTTCTCTGTTGTGGCAAATATCAGTACTTCATTCCTATTTATGGCTGAATAATACTTCATTGTATGGATGTACCACATTTTGTTTAGCCAGTCACCCATTGATGAACATTTGTGTCTTTCCTACTTTTGGCTACTGTGAATAGTGCAATTATGAACATTCATGTGAAAACTTTTGTTTGCTCACTTGCTTTCAATTCATCTGAGTGTATACCTGGGAGTGGAATTGCTGGGTCTTATGGAAATTCTATGTTTAACTTTTTGAGAAACTGCCAACTGTTTTCCCCACCAACTACACCACTTTACATCATATTCTCACCAACAGTGTATTAGGGTTCCAACCTCTCCACATCCTGACCAACACTTATTATTTTCTTTAAAAAAAAAAAATGAGCCGGGCTCGGTGGCTCAGCCTGTAATCCCGCGCCTTTGGGAGGCTGAGGTGAGTGGATTGCCTGAGCCCGCGGGTTCGAGTCCCGCCTGGGCAACTTGGCGAGACCGCATCTCTACAATAAATTAAAAAAAAAAAAACAACAAGCCGGGCGTGGTAGCGCGCGCCTGTAGTTCCGGCTACTCGGAAGGCTGAGGCGGAAGGATCGCCGGAGCCCAGCAGGTCGAGGCTGCGGTGGCCGGGAGCGGCCACTGCACTCCAGTCTGGGCGACGGAGTGAGACTCCAACTGGAAAAAAATAAAATAAAATAAAAATAAACTAACTTCTAACAGGTACAGGGCATTTTAGGCTTTTTGTTTTTTATCTTTGGTCTGATGAAAATATTTTGTAATTAGACTTCAAATGGTGTACTTTCAAATGGTGAATTTTATGCTTTGTAAAGTATATTTGAATAAAAATGCTATAAAAATCTTATAGCATACACCATATCTAATAGTAAAATGATAAAGATTTAGTAAATAATTTCTAAGATGAAATAAAAATTGTCAATGATGAAAGCTTTCTTTGAGATTAGGAATGAAACAAGGATACTTGTTATCACAATTTCTATTCTACAATGTATTGAAGATTTTAATCAGGACAAATAAGGGAAAAATGATAATAGAGAAACCATTAAAATTTAAAAAATAAATTTAGCAAGGTTGCTGGATACAGGGTTGTTATGCAAAAATCAAATGTATTTCTATATACTAAATGTACTTAGTTAAAGACGCAATACCACTTGCAATATCATCTAAAAACACCAAGTACCCATGATGCATCTAAGAAAAAAATGTGCATTGTGTACACACAAAGAAGTCGCAACACATTAGTGAATGAAACTTTAAAAGATTTGAATAAACAGAATTATTCATGGGTTGTACAGTCAATAGTCAATACTATGTGGATGTTCTATCAGTTCCTCCAGAGCTAATCTATATATTCATGGTTATCCAATTAACTATTTCAGCTGAATAATTTACAGAAAAAAACCAAGCTATTTTATAAATTATATGGAAATTTAAAGTGACAATCTTGAAGAAGGGAAACAAAGTTGGAAAATCACTGTACCAAATATCTATTATAAAGCTATAGTAATTAAGACTGGATGGACAAGTACATAAATGAAGCAAAGTAAAACATATGGAAACAGACCTATACAGCTAAGGACACATGGTTTATGATTAATATGGCATTGGTGGAGCCATAGGAAGCAGTCCTTTTAAACTAGTAACAGGCCAGTGGGTTTGGAGAACTTTTGAAAAAAAAAATAATCTTGATCACTACTTAATGCCAAACAAAAAAGTAAATTCCAGAGGATTGTTCATCTAAATGTTTAAGTAGAATACTAAAGCTTCTAGAAGGATTTGAAAATATTGTTATGATTTTGAGGTAGGAGGATATTTCTCAAATAAAACACAAATAAAAACAAATAAGGAAAAGTTACAGACTGCTGATTATAATTAGTAATCTCTCGTCATCAAAAGATACATGACGAGATTAAAAAGGCAAGCCAGAATGGGAGAAAATATGTATAAAAGACTCATTTCTGAAATACATAAAGAACTCTTGACAAACCTGTATTAATTATACAAATTAAGCCATATCACTAAATACCTACAAGAATGGTTCAAATATAAAACACGTGACCAAGTGTTGGCAAGAAAACACAGTAATTGGAATTTTCATATCCTGCTGCTGAAGTATAAACTGATAAAAACGATTTTGAAAACAGTTTAGAAGTAAAGTTGGCTACTGAACAACGTGGGGTTAAGGGGTATCGACCCCTGAGTAGTCAAAAGCACAAGTATAACTTTGACTCACCCAAAATTTAACTATTAATAGTTTACTACTTGGCTCATGACTATAATCCCAGAACTTTGGGAGGTGGAAGCAAGAGGACTGCCTGAGCACAAGAGGTGAAGACCAGTGTAGGTAACTGGGTAACTTGGTGAGACCTCATCTCTACAATAAAGAAAAAAATTTAGCCGGGCGTGGTGGCACGTACCTGTAGTTCCAGCTACTTGGAAGACTGGGGTGGAAGGATTGCCTGAGCCCTGCAGGTAGAGGCTGTGGTGGCCATGAGCATTCTACTGTACTCCAGCCTGAGCAACAGAGTGAGACTCTGATCACTCCCCCCAAAAATTAGCCTACTGCTGCCTCACAGATAACATAAACACTAGATTGATATATATTTTGTATGTTTATGTATTATATACAGCATTCTTACATTAACCGAGAGAAAAAAATCATAAGGAAGGGAAAATATATTTTTTTACCATTCCTGTATTTATCAATACCATAATTTTATGTTGTCTGTCTGAAATGGCAGGAAACTATACTTGCAGACCTTAATCTACTGTACATATCAAGCAATTCAATTTTTTTGCTAATGTCATGACTTCTCTGCTTGTTGGAAGCACTTCTAGTATCATTAGTGACACTATTATATAGGTTCGACAGTGTTTACAATTCAAAAACATGAAAAATAAACAAGAATCATGAAAGATCAAATTTTACTGAGATATGTGATTTACTAGAGACAAAAACTGCTCACACAGAGATGATTAGTGTCACAGGGCATTTCAAGCAATACTTGCAACACTTGAGTTCACTAAAAGAATAATGAGAAGTGGTATAAATTATTATAATAGTACGGTGTTTACTACAGCTAATTTTATGCAGTTACAATCTATTACTGCATCTTTACTTTTTTTTATATATCTCTCTTGACTGTGAATGGCTCATGTAAAATTTGCAAATGTTTGTGGGAATTTTTTTTTTCTTTTCTTTTAGAGACAGGGTCTTGCTCTTTCACCCAGGCTGGAATGCAATGGCACAATCATGGCTCAGTGCAGCCTCAAGCTCCTGGGCTCCAGCAATCCTCCCACCTCAGGCTCTCAAGTAGCTTGGACAACAGGCAAGCGCCACAATTACTGGCTAATTTTTTAATTTTTTGTAGAGACGGTGTCTTGCTATGCTGCCCAGGCTGGTCTTGAACTCCTGGCCCCAAGCAATCCTCCTGCCTTGGCCTCACAAAGTGCTAGGATTACAGGCATGAGACACTGCATCTGGCCTTGACACCACATCTAATTTTACTTGTCTTGCTATTGCCACCACATTTGCAGTTACTTCCTGTACTGAAGTCTTGAATGCTTCAAAGTCATCTATGATGATTGATATCCATTTTTTCCAAACTCCTGTTTATGTTGATATTTTAAACTCCTTTCATGAATCATGAATGTTCTTATTGGTATCTAGAATGGTGAATTCTTCCCAAAAGTTTTTCAATTTGCTTTTCACAAATCTACCAGAGAAATAATTCTCAATGACAGCTACAGCCTTATAAAAAGTATTTCTTAAATAAGACTTGAAAGTTGAAATGATTCCTTGATTCATGGGGTTGCAGAATGGATGCTGTGGTAGCAGGCATGAAAATAATATACATTTCCTTGTATAGCTCCATCAGAACTTCTGGGTGACTAGGTGCACTGTCAATCAGCAGTCAAATTTTCAAATAAATCTTTTTTTCTGAGCAGTAGGTCTCAACAGTGTGCTTACAATATTCAGTAAACCATGCTGTACACAGATGTCTTGTCATCCAATCTTTGTTGTTCCATTTCTAGAGTACAGGCAAAGTAGATTTAACATAATTCTTAAGGGCCCTTGGATTTTCAGAATGGTAAATGAGCACTGGCCTCAAGTTAAAGTCACCAGTTGTATTAGCCATGAGTCAGCATGTCCTTTGAAGTTTTGATGCCAGACACTGACTTTTTTTTTTTTTTTTTTGAGTTGGAGTCTCACTTCATCGCCCAGACTGGAGTGCAGTGGCCGTTCCCGGCCACCACAGCCTCGCCCTGCTGGGCTCTGGCAATCCTTCCGCCTCAGCCTTCCAAGTAGCTGGAACTACAGGCGCGTGCTACCACGCCCAGCAATTTTTGATTTATTGTAGAGATGAGGTCTTGCCAAGTTGCCCAGGTGGGTCTTGAACCCGTGGGCTCAGGCAATCCACTCACCTCAGCCTCCCAAGGCGCGGGATTACAGGCTGAGTCACTGAGCCTGGCTTAGACATTGACTTTTCCTCTCTAGCTATGAAAGTCCTAAATGGTATCTTCTTCCAACAGAAGGCTGTTTTGTTTACATCGAAAATCTGTTGTTTAGTGTAGCCACTTTCATCAATGATCTTAACTAGATCTTCTGGATCACTCTGTCAATACTTACTGTTTCACCTGACACTTTCATATTATGGAGATGGCTTCTTTCCTTCAACCTCATGAACCAATCTCTGCTAGCTCTTAACTTTTTCCTCTGCAGCTTCCTCACCTCTCTCAGCCTTTACAGAATTGAAGAAAGTCTTGCTTTGGATTAGGTTTTGGTTTAAAGGAATGTTGTGGCTGTTCTGACCTATCTAGACCACTAAAACTTTCTCCATACTAGCAATAAAGCTGTTTTGCTTTCTTATTATTCATGTATTCACTGGAGTAGCATTTTTAGTTTCCTTCAAGAACATTTCCTTTGCATTTGCAACTTGGCTAACTGGTGCGAGAGGCCTAGATTTTGGTCTGTTTCGGCTTTTGACCAAACCTCCTTACTAAGCTTAATCATTTGTATTTAAACTGAGAGACATTCAACTCTTCCTTTCACTTGAATACTTAGAGGCCATCATAGGGTTCTTAACTGGTATAATTTCATTATGGTGTGTCTCAGCAAGTAGGGAAGCCAGAGGAGAGAAACAGAGACTGGGAAACGACCAAATAGTGCAGCAGTTAGAATATATCTGTGTAACATTTAAAAATTAAGTTCACTGTCTTATATGAGAGAAATTTGTTTTGCATCCATATAATTATAATAGTACCATCAAAGATAATGACCACAGATCACCATAACGGATATTATTTTTAAAATGTTTGGAATATCATGAGAATTACCAAAATGTCACATAGAAACACCAAGTAAGCACACACTGTTGGAAATAGACTTGCTTGATGCAGGGTTGCCACAGACCTTCAATTTGTTATAAAAAAAAAATGCAGTATTTGTGAAGTACAATAAAGCAAAGCAAAATAAAGGCAAATAATAAAGTATTCCTGTCATTTATGTACTTTTCTGCATGTGTTTTAATCAATTAAAACAAGTTTTATAAAGTTTACCTGTTTTTTCTGTGTTCTGTTCCTGTTTTCCAGCCAATCATCCATTTGTTCCTCAATTTCTTCTATGGATGTTCCATGATCATAAGACTGAATATATGTACTTTCAAAAGGTGTGTATACAGGAAATTCGGGTTTTGGTTTTTTAACTTTCTTCTGTTCTGAAAAAAAGAATGTTTAAAAGAACTAGTTATTGAAATTTGTTAAGAATAAAAAGAATTTTTAACATTTCATTCATAGATCATATCTAGAAAGAACATATAAGTATTATTCTTTCATCAAAATAGAATTATTCTACTATAAATAACTGCTGTAAGTTTTACCATGCATAATCCATTGCATTGTTTTTAAATAAAACTCAGCAATCATTGCTATTGTGATAATGATCATGCCATAACCATCATATCAATTTGTATATATCTTTGTTTTCAAAGTACTTTTCACCAAATATTTCATTTTGGCACAATGGAAATAGCTTTAATGTTTTAAATCCAAACTTTATCACATAATCATTTTATAATATTGGACAAGTAACAACACTTTGAACAGTATCAATTTTCTTGCCTGTAAAACAAACAAACAAAAAATTGGCTTTCAATAATATTTATCTTTTCAATATTTTACAAAGGCAAAATTAAAACCAGCAGCATCAGGAGTAGTTATCAACAGGAGGTTATCAATTGGGCTCTTTGCTAAGTCCCATTTTAATTAGAGACCTAACACAGAGAAGCAACTCCATTTTTAATTACTATAGTCAAACTCAACCAGCCTCATAACAATATATTCACTACCCTGTGTGTACACATATGTGGGTTTGTTTGCATGTACTATACTGCCAATAATAAAATCAATATGATATTGGGACAGAAATAGACAAACTTGAAGAGAACAGAGAACACATAAGTACAGATGCTCATTGACTTATAAACCGGTCTTATGTTGAAAATATCATTAAGGCAAAAATGCATTTCATACACCTAACCTAATGAACATGATGGCTTAGCCTAGCCTACTTAAACATACTCAGAACAGTTTACAGTTGAGGAATCACGTAGCAACACAATACGCTGCAGAGTATCAGTTGTTTTATCCTTGTAGTTGTGTGGCTAACTAGAAGCTGTGGTTTGCTGCCGCAGTCTACCACTGCAAGGAAGGGAATATCCTACCTCATGGCGTAGCCTAAGAAAAGACTCAAAATTCAAAGTACAGTATTGCTGTTGTACCATCATAAAGTCAAAAACCGTAAGCTGAACTATTGTTAAGTCTAGATCTGTCCATATTTCAATTCAGTGGGAAAATATTCACTTGAAAGAAAACTGAACACAACTTACACTGTATACAAAAATGCATTCCAGCTAGATAATAGACTCGATTTTTAAGACTAAAACAATAAAAATCATGCAAAAAGAAATCTAAAAAAACACACACAAACTATTTAAAGTTAGAGGAAATCTTTTCTAATACTGAAAACCCAGATGCTATAAAGAAGATAAAAGATAGAGTAAAAAATCAAGAGACAAATAATAGATTTGGAAAATATATGTAATTCAGAGTGCAAACAGAAAATTGATATAAAGAGTTTATAAATTGACAAAGGGATAAGCAACCCAGTAGAAAAATAGGTAAAGGTCATGAATAGGCAATCCACAAATGAAAAAATTCACATAGCCAAAAAAACACGAGGCCTATATTCTCTAAGAGCTAAAGAAATGCAAATTCAAGTAATACCATTATATGATTTTATACCTATTATATGGGTAGAAATTTAAAAATCTAATGAGATATACTGTTGGCAGGGAAAAGGCAATTTCTAAATTGCTGGTTTACATGTGAATCATTCAATTGCAGCGTTTTCGATAGAAGTCTAAGAACATACGTTAAAATTAAATTAAAATACATAAACTTTTCCCCAGCTATTACTATACCCTAGAAGTAAAAGCACTTAAGTGTAGGTGCACGTGGGTAAGCAGGTGTTTGTGTGTATATGACTATTTACTATTTCTTCATAGAGATACTAAACTATTACTATAGACAATGCAAATTAACAAGAGAAATGACCTAAATAAGTATTGATGATATATCTACACTGAGGAATATTAAACCACCACTGAAGTAGAGCTATAGCACTTGACTAACAGATTTCCAGGAGTTTCAGCAACAAAAGCAAGATGCAGAAAATCACGTAAGAGTCCAGATTTGTAAAACAAATAATGCCTCTCCAAATCTTCATATATGCATGTGTATATATATATATATATATATATATATATATATATATTCAAAGAGTATTTGAGCATTATATACAAACACAGGAAAAAAATGAATGAATAACAAGGCATGTAGGGGGACAGTGAAGGAGAAAGGAATGTAGAGACAAACAATAAAGGAAAACAGAAGGAACACAACAGTAAAAAAAAAAAAAAATTACATACATGAATGTGCATTTATATATTTATATATAATTATAGGTATAAATATAAAAATAAAAATTTTAAAGACTACACAACACAAATCTATCTAAAAATCCAGATTTCTAAAACCAACAAATTAATAGCTTAATAAACATTCACTGGCCAGGTGTGGTGGCTCAGCCTGTAATCCCAGCACTTTGGGAGGCCGAGGCGAGAGGACTGTCTGAGTCCGGGGGTTCGAGACCAGCCTGGGCAATTTGGTGAGACCTCGTCTTTACAATAAATCACAAAAATTAGCCGTGCATGGTGGCATGTGTCTATAGTTCCAGCTACTTGGAAGGCTGAGGAGGAAGGATCATCTAAGACCAGCAGGTCAAGGCTGCAGTGCCCGTGAGCACACCACTGCACTCTAGCCTGGGCAACAAAAGTGAAACTCCAACTAAAAAAAAAGTAATAATAATAAATAAATAAATAAATATTCACTAAATTCTGTGCTAAAAAAAAATTAACTAAACATTCACTAAATTCTGTGCTACTTCACTAATACAGAATAAGACCATAGCATCTAACATTTTGCACTTGGTAAAATCTTATATTTAAAAAACAGCTGTTTTCAAAACCAAATGCCTTTTAGAAGACAAGCATAAGTGAACTAAAGTCTTCCAACTGCTACTCATTCTCTTCTTTCCTCCAATTTTCTAGCTTCAAAATAACTTATTTAATTAAATTTTCTAGCTTCAATAAACCTTATTTAATCATTTCATTCTTTTTTATGGCTGAATAGTATTCCAGACTGCATACATACTACATTTTCATTATCCACTGATCAGTTGTTGGACATTTAGGTTGATTCCACATCTTTACAATTGTCAACTATGCTGCAATAAACATGCAAATACAGGTGTCTTGTTTATATAATGACAGCTGTTCCTTTGAGTAGACATTTAGTAGTGAATTGCTGGGTCAAATGGTAGATCTACTTTTAGTTCTCTGAGAAATCTCCATACTGAGTTCCCTAGAGGTCGTGGTAATTTACACTCTCACCAACAGTGTATAAGTGTTCTCTTTTCACTGCAAAACCTGTTTAATTAATATGGACTTAGGGATCATGAATTTTGGAGGTAATAAATATCATTATTAATACTTCATTCAAGAAAAATCTAAAAATGTTTAGCAGCATGATGAAGAGTGTAGGGCAAATTCTGAGTTAAATAAAAAATACAAAGTATTTTGATACCGGGAAAGCAAGTCTTATTGAAGTTTTATAAATCATGGGCCTCCAATTAAGACAGATTGATTTCTAATGATAATGAAGTCTGACAAAGGCAAAAACCAAAAACCAACCAGTCAAATGAATAAATAAAACCAAAAATAAACAAACCAAAAAAGCAAAAGTACAACTAATGATTCATTAAGTATCCAGTAAATGAAGGTAAATAATTTCCTCTCAAAAGAAAAGTGTGTTCAGTAATATCATCAAAGAAATGAGAAATGACGCAAATGTTGTCTTAAGGAAGTCTTTTAGGTTAGCACCCCTTCTAAACAAAGCAGCAATGAGTTTGGACCCAGAAAAACAAAATAAAACATTGTGGCATAAGTAACCTACCTTCTCACATACTAAGCTTACACTAAACAACTCAATTTATGAGCCACCTTCTTTGGTCAAATATTTTGTCTCACAGTGCAAAAGTATTACGCCAACACCAAAAAGTGATTTGGGCTCTTTGCCCACGAACATAGGTCCTTCCTTAGGTCTTGATTAACATTTGTACCTTGATGGTGTTGAAAACTAGAATTTATTGAGCAAAGTCACAACATCTTAAACATACTATCTTTTTCTAGCAGGCACAAGAAATTTCTCTTTGGAGAATGTTTAGACATCAGTGCAGCAAATATTAATGAAATATAAACTGAAAGAGGAACAGGAAGGAAGTTTTAATTAATTTCAAACACTATATTTTCAATATAGAAATTTCAGAAAAGTTATTAGATTGTAAGGAGATTTGAAATCATACCATAAAATGAAAAGTGGTAGAAAACAAAAAGAAAAGACAAGAAATCAGAAAAAATTAACTTCTATTTATTTAGCCACTTACCGATACACTTTCTCCACACTACTTACTTCTCTGAGCCTCCATGTATAAAATGGAATACCCTACCTATCTCACAGCATAGTTGTAGAATTAGATCCTGAGTTGTAAAAGGAATGTGCCTGAAATATTAAAGAAGCATAGAGCCATGTTGCAAACTAAACTCAAAAAACTCCTTACTTGCACCTGTTATTCCCAGTGTTGACCTTTTCTCTGGAAGGCCTGAGGTCCAAAACTTTTGTGCCATTAATTCCCCCTCCTCTCACATCATATATGAAATTCAGGAGGAAATCTTGTAGTCTCTGTAGTCAAAATACATTCCAAATCCCATCACCATTTCTTGCCTGGACTATCACATGAGCTCCCAACTGGTTTCTTTGCTTCAAGTCTGCTTTGCTTCAACCTCTTCTCAGACTTATCAGAAAGTGTCAAATCATGCTACTCCTCTACTCTTAACTCTCCTATGGCTTCCCATTTCACTAAGCGTCAAATTCTTATAATATAAGGTTATGCGATTTATGTCTCTTTACTCTCCATCCTCATTTTTCTGATCCCTCTTGCTTGTGCGGGCCCTTGCTCTTTTTTTTTTTTTTTTTAAAGAGACTGTTTGTTTCTGTCCCCTAGGCTGGAGTGCATGGTCATAGTTCACTGCAGCCTCAAACTCCTATGCTCAAATTATCTTCCCCCCCTCAGTCTGCTGAGTAGCTAGGATTCTGGCTACCACATCCAGCTAACTTTTTTTGGTGTTTGTGGAGATGGGGTCTTGCTATGTTGACCAGGCTGGTCTCAAACTCCTGGCCTGAAGTGATCCTCCCACTTAGGCCTCTCAAAATAATGGGATTACAGGAGTGAGTCACCATGCCTGGTCCTCTGATCTCATTTTAATACTACTTTCTTCCTTGTTTATTTAAGCTCTAACCTTCAACTGCCTGAGACCCACTTCCCTCATCTGCCTGGCTCACTCCCTAACCTCCTACCAGCCTTTGTTCAAATGTCTCCTTCTTCCTGAGGACTTCCTTGTCCTCCTTATTTAAATTGCAGCATGCCTACCAAATATACACACATGCATACATTCCTTTCCTTCTTCCCTGTTATTTTTCACTTTAGCATTTATCACTATTCCGCTTGATCCTTTTTACCACTAGAATGTAAGCTCCATGTGAACAAGGATTCTTATCTATTTGTTCACTACTGAATTCCCAGTGCCTAGAACAATGTCTGGTGCTTAACATATAAATGAATGAATTAGTGAATGAATGAAAGAATTCTCATTGTGGGCAGATCTGGGATGAAAACCCAGCCTCTGCATTTACTAGCTCTTTTGCTTAAAGTCCTTTAACATTCTGTAAAATGAAAATGATGTTAATATTGTATCTCATGAATGGTTTTGATATATAACAGATTAAAACATACAAAATGGTTAGAATAGTACCTAGAACATATTAATCACCTGATATTAACTATTTTCCTATAAAGAACTGTGTAAAAACATAGTATTTTCATGATTTAAAAAATGCTATCCTAATAGACAAGAGGTACAAAAAGGAGCTGTTCTAGAGGGAGGAAAAAAGTTCTAAAATGTATATGTGGGCCAGATGGAAAAACGAAAGGAAAAAGCCAAAGAAGTCTTGGAAGCACAAACTAACCACACAGTTTTCTGAGAATTTCATTTCACCTTCCAGTAAAAAGGCTGACAGATAAAAACATCAAAGAGAGAAATAGTATCGTTTATTCATTCACTCAGATTTCATTTATTTTTATGAATGTACTGCATGCCATGGATAACATACATTAAGAATACAGGCCAGGCTGGGCATAGTAGCTCATGCCTATATCCCCAGCACTTTGGAAGGCCAAAGCAAGAGGACTGCTTGAGCCCAGGAGTTCAAGATCAGTCTGGGCAACATAGTGAGACCCCCATCTCTCCAAAAAAAAAATAAAAACTAACCAGGTGTGGTGGTTTACACCTGTAGTCCTAGCTACTCAGGAGGCTGAGGAAGGAGGATGGATGTCTTGAGCTCAGGAGGTCAGGGTTACCGTGAGCTATGACTGCACCAGTGCACACCAGCCTGGGCAACAGAGCAAGACCCTCCCTCTTAAAAAAACAAAAAACATGGAAGGAAGGAAGGAAGGGAAAGAAGGAAGAATACAGTACTATAGGAACAGTTCTAGTTAAAAAGAATATTATCTTAACTAGACATTAAATAGTATCGACCACTATATTTTACTTCATGTTGTTTAAATATTTTTATAATTCAAGACTTTTGAGATAGTGACTTACAAAAAAAATCCCCAAAACCACAACAGAAAATTGGTCACTTAGATTACATATGAGTCTAATATAAAGATATCAAAAATTTAATATAGTGTCACTAGAGTACTATACACGTCCAAATTGGAGGCCAGGTTTTTGTTTTCGACAATTTTTTTCAGAGAAGAGGAAGAAATCATATGATGAACTCCTTATGAAGTCTGTCACATTACTGGACTTCTCTCAATTCCTTATTTTGAACAACAACGTGTTCTTTGAGGGAAAACACATAAGTAGAAACCACCTTATCAGTACTAATTTTGGCTGCATATAGAGAATCAGTTATAAAAAAACAAGGAAATAAATTGAATAGCTTGTATTTATTTCTGGGATGTTTCATCACAATTGCAAGCTTTTGATGTCTTTTAAAATAAGCATTTAAAAATCACTTTACAAGTAATATAAACCTTCCATTTCAGAAAAAATAGAATAGACATATTTCTTCACATTCTTCCCACTAAGAACAACTAAAAACTCTAACCGTTATATATAAAACAAACTCAAAAAGAATTTGAAAGTTGGAGAGAAAAAGGCCAATCAGCTAGGTACTGCAGGACTCTAGGAATGCTGGGTGGTCAAGTCTCTGGGCTTTCTTTGGTTCTCATATATATCCCAGACTTGGTGCTGGAGAAACTAGCAACCCGGAAACACTAACAGGCAAACACAAACAACAAAAGCCTGCTCTCTCTAGCCAAAGGACCAGGAAAGGGGCAGCACAGTAAGATAAAACTTGTAGACACTCACCACTCTATTTCAGGCAAACAAGACTGAAAAAACTATAGACACTCCCTGTCCTCATTATGAGAGAAAGGCAAATGGGGAGCCTAGACTTCTGCCACGGACAGCCTGTAATGAGGCACCCCGACTTCCCCACCAGGGTGATATGAAAGAGAAGGCTAAGAGGTCATGAGGATTCTACCCCCTTGAGGAGTCAGAGGAGACCACACAGGGAGCCTGGACTTCCATTATCCACCTAGAAGTAATAAGGCATCTCTCTCATTGACAGGATGGTTTGAGAAGAAGCCTAGTAGAGAACCAGGGCTTTCACTACTGCTCAGCAGCAATGAGGCCATCTCCCCATAACGTCAATAGAGGCCAGGTGGGGAAGTAAGTAGGCATTCCTGCTCCTCCTCCCAGTCAGGGTGTTATTAGTGGAGGCCTAATGACAAGTAGGAACACCCACACCCCCTGTGGACCCACAAACACCTGGTCCCTCAGCTGTAAAAGAAATCACATAGGAAACTTGTACTTCCATCCACCTAACAGTAACAGGGCAGTAATCCTCCCCTTCCCCTGCTACAGCATTGTCAGAAAAGACCAGATAAAGCAGACAATTTAAATAATATCAGAAGTCTCATAACATAATACTCAAAAACCACTTGTCACCCCAAGAACCAAGAATACCTCAGTTTGAATAAGAAAGGATAATCAACAGATGCCACCAACAAGATGAAAGAGATTTAAATTATCTGACTGGGATTTTAAAGCAGCCACATAACAATGATTTGATAGGCAATAATGAACAACTTTGAAACAAAGAAATAAAATGTTTCAGCACAGAAACAGAAGATATATAGAAGAACCGAATGAAAAGTATACTAACTAAAATTAAAACCTTAATATATGGGCTCAATAGCAGAATGGAGCAAGAATCTGAGAATAGGAAAACATAAAATGACTAATAAAAAAACAGAAAATAGACAAAACGAAAAGAAGAACAGAGCCCTGGGGACTTTTGAGATGCTAACAAAAGATCTAATATGCGCATCATTGAAGTTTCATAAAGTGAGGGAAAGAGGGAGGGACAAAAAATATTCAAAGAAATAATGACTGAAAACGTGCCAAAGCTGGCAAAAAACACAATCCTATAGATTGAATATGAATGAGCCACGACTGGGTGCAATGGCTCATGCCTGTAATTCCAGCATTTTGGGAGGCCAAGATGGAAGAACTGCTTGAGCCCAGGAGTTTAAGATCAGTCTGGGCAACTTAGTGAGACCCTGAATCTACAAAAAAAAAAAAAAAAAATTAAAAAATTATTGGGCATGGTGGCATGTGCCTGTAATCCTAGCTATATGAAAGGCTAAGGTGGGAAAATCGCTTGAGCCAAGGAGTTTGAGGCTACAGTGAGCTATGATTGTGTCACTGCACTCCAGCCTGGGTGACACAGTGAGACCCTGTGTCAAAAAAGATGAGTGAGTTCCAAACAAGATAAACCCAAGAAAATTCATGCTAAGACATATTATAGTCAAACTTCTGAAAACTAACATCAAAGAAAAATAACTTTAAAGCAGCAAGAGAAACAAGACCTTACCTGTAAAGGAAATATAATACAAATGGCAGTATATTTCTTACAAAAAATCATATAGGCCAGAAGGAAGTGGCACAGTATTTTTCAAATGCTGTAAGAAAAGAACTGCCAACCTTGAAATCAATAACCAGGGAAAGCATCTTTCTGGAATTAAGGTTAAACACATTCTCAGGTGAAGGAAAACTAAAAGAATATGTCACCAGTGGACCTATTCCACAATAACAGCTAATAAAAGTTCTCTAAACAGAAAGGAAATCATAAAAGAAAATACATATGGGTAAAGATAATAAATTTTTTTCTCCTCTTCTTGAGTTTTCTAGTAATGCTTGACTGCTAAATCAAAATTATAACATTAAGTGTTTGTAGAGAATATAGCCAAGGCAATTGTATTATAAATTGGGTTGGTAAAGGGATCTAAAAGAAGGTAAGGTTTCTATATGTCACCAGAAATGGCAAAATGCTGTCACCAGTAGTGACATGTTAAGTATATATAACGTAATACCTATAGCACCCACTAAAAAAGCTATACAAAGACATATACTTAAAAAAAAAACTACAAGCTAGGCTCGGTGGCTCAGCCTGTAATCCCATGCCTTGGGAGGCTGAGGTGAGTGGATTGCCTGAGCCCGCAGGTTCGAGACCCGCCTGGGCAACTTGGTGAGACCTCATCTCTACAATAAATCAAAAAATTAGCCGGGCGTGGTAGCGCACGCCTGTATTTCCAGCTACTTGGAAGGCTGAGGCGGAAGGATCGCCAGAGCCCAGCAGGTCGAGGCTGCGGTGGCCGGGAGCGGCCACTGCACTCCAGTCTGGGCGACAGAGTGAGACTCCAACTCAAAAAAAAAAAAACTACAAATAAGTTCAAGTGGCATTCTAAAAAATATTGAAGTAATCTTCAGGAAGACAGAAAGACAAAAACAAAGAAATGAAAAACAGAGAGAACAAATAGTAAATAAAAAATAAAATGGCAGACCTAAGCCCTAACATATTAATAATTACATTAAATGCAAATGTTCTAAATAAAAGACAGAGATTAGAGAGTCAATGAAATTTCAAATATTATAATATGAGTAGGTTGAAAGTAAAAGAATTTAGATATATCATACCAACATCAATCACAAGAAAGCAAGAGTAGCTATATTAATATCAGATAAAGTAAACTTCAGAGCAAAGAAAATGACCAGGGACATTTCTTTTGATAAATGATAATGATAAAAAATGCCAATCCACCAAAAAAACCCACAGAATTCCTAAATGTGTGTGCACAAAACAGCAGCCCTGCAAGATATGTGAAACAAAATGGATGGAAATGAAGACAAATTTACAATTATAGTCAAAGAGCTCAATACCCCTGCTCAGTAATTAATAGCAGAACCAAACAGAAATTTAGCAACGATGTAGAACTCAACAATACTCTCAACAAACTGGATCTGACATTTCTGAAACAGTCCACTTAACAACAGCAGAATACTCATTCTTTTCAAATGCCCGTGGAATATATGCCAAGAGAACAGACCTGAACAAATTTAAAGGAATTTAATTCATAAAGAGTACGTCTGCTGAAGAAGAGAGTCAAATTACAAATTTATAACAGAAAGACAATCAGAAGATCCTCAAACACTTAGAAACTAAACAACATACTTTTAAATAATTGAAGGAGCAAAGAGAAAGTCTCAAGGAAAACAAATACTGAGCTGAATAAAATGAAAATACAAAATATCAAAAATATGTGGGACACAGCCAAAACTGCACCCAGAGAGACATTTATAGCACTACCTGCCTACATTAGGAAAGAGGAAAAGTGTCAGCTGAATCTAAGCTTCCACATCAAGAAACTAGAAAAAGATGAAAACAATCCCAAAGCAAGCAGAAGAAAGGAAATAATAAGGAAAAGTACAGAAATCAATGAAACTGAAAACAAAAACAATGTAGAACAATTATAAAGAGTCGGTCCTTTGAAAAGATAAATAAAATGACCAACATCTGGTAAAACAGATAAAGAAAAAATGAGAAAAGACAAAAGTTCAAAATTCAACAATGTAATCCACCATATTAATAAGCCAAAAAAGAAATATCACACAATCACATTAATTGATGCAGGAAAAAAAACAGAACAAAATTCAACACCTAGTCATAATAAAAAAACACTCAGAAAACTAAAAACAGAGGGAAACTTTCGCAACTTCATATAAAGCATCTACAAAACACCTAAAGCTAATATCATGCATAATGATAAAACACTACTAAATGTTTTTCCTCTATGGTTTAGAACAAGGTAAGAATGCCCACTTTCACTATTCTCATTTACCATAGTATGAAAATTCTGGCTATCCCAATAAGACACAAAAAGGTAATAAAAGGTATAGAGATTGTAAAGGAAGAAACAATACAGTCCCTATTGTCTTGTTTACATAAAATATCCACAGAATCTACGTTAAAAATTCTAGAACTAATAAGTAAATTCCACAGCCTGCAGGATAAAGATCTTCATACAAAAATCAACCGAATTTCCTACATTCAGTGAACATGTAGAAACCGAAATTAAAAACCCAAAACCATTTATTTACTCAAAAGAAAAAGAAATAAGGGTAAGCCATAGAAAACATATATGGAATCTGTATTCTAAAAACTATAAAACACTGAAGAAATAAATCAGTGAAGATATAGTGAATGAAGAGACATATTGTATTTATAGATTGGAAGGTTCAATGGTAAATATGTCAATTCTCCCAAACTGATATGCAGTAATGTGCCACATAATGCTTCAGTCAACAACAGACCACATACATGATGGTAGTCCCATAAGATTATAGTGGAGCCATTGTGAAGTTGTGGTGCAACACATTGCTCACATGTTGTGGTGATGCTGGTATAAAGAAATCTGCTGCATTTCTGGTCATATAAAAGTATAGCACATACAATTAGATACAGTATATGATACTTGAAGATAATAAATGACTATACTGCTAGGTTATATATGTACTATACTTTTAATCATTAGAGTGTATTCTTTCTATTTTTCTTTTTTCTTTTATAAAAAAAGGCAACTGTAAAACAATCTCAGATAAGCCCTTTAGTAGGTATTCAAGAAGGAAACATTGTTATCATAGGTGATGACAGCTCCATGTATGTCACTGACATTGAAGACCTCCCAGTGGGTCAAGATGTGGAGTTCCTAGAACACAGTGATATTGATGATCCTGATCCTGTGTAGGGCTATGCTAATGTGTGTGTTTGTGTCCCAGTTTATAACAAAAAAGCTTAAAAAAGTAAAAACTAAAAAAAATAATTTTAAAAACAGCAAAAAGTTTATAAAATAAGGATATACAAAAGAAAATATTTTTTGTACAGCTGTATAATATATATTTTAAGCTGTTATTACAAGAGTCAAAGAGTTAAAAAAGCTAAAAATTTTATAAAGTAAAAGTACAGTAAGCTAAGGTTAATTTATTGCTGAAGAAATTTTTTTTTTATAAATTTGGTGTAGCTTGTTTATAAAGTCTACAGTAGTGTACAGTAATGTCCTAGGCTTTCACATTCACTCATCACTCACTCACTGACTCACCCAGAGTAACTTCCAGTCCTGCAAGTTCCATTCATGGTAAGTGCCCTGTACAAATGTACCATTTCATATCATTTATACTGTGTTTTTTTTTTTTGAGTTGGCGTCTCACTGTCGCCCAGACTGGAGTGCAGTGGCCGCTCCCGGCCACCGCAGCCTCGACCTGCTGGGCTCGGGCGATCCTTCCGCCTCAGCCTTCCGAGTAGCCGGAATTACAGGCGCGCGCTACCACGCCCGGCTAATTTTTTTTTTTTTTTTTTTTATTGTAGAGATGAAGTCTCGCCAAGTTGCCCAGGCGGGTCT
>CAUYQG010121070.1:0-61195 GCA_963574415.1 Tarsius wallacei | reverse complement strand
TCTCCATTATTGTCTTGATATCTAGATTTGTAGTTTGAAACCAGTCATTTTGGGGGCTCTTCATTGTTTGCATTCCGAAGTCAGTTTTCTCAGTGTCTGCCTTCCCAGGGGTCTGGGAGAGACCCATATTCTTCTTTGGTTTTTCTTCATTTGTGTAGATTTCTCTCTCTCTCTTCCTTTCCTTCCCCTTCTTTAATTCTGTTTTTCAGGGAGTGTGGGGTTGCTTTTGCTTAGCTTGTGCAATCTCCTGTTCTTCCTTATGAGAGTCCTCTGGCTTTTGTTCACTTTTGAGGTTGTGTGGGCTGCAGGCTGTACTTTTTGCGGTTTTGAGGTTTAATTGAGGGGGAAGCTGTGCTTCAGAATCTATATGCCAATTCCAGCATCCACCTGTCAGTGTATGAGCCCACTGGAACCTATTTCCCACTGTCTTACAATCTTTCTGTGCAGCAGAATGTAGGTTTGGTGCCTGCTGGTAGTCCCAGCTAATCACAAGGCTGAGATGAGAGATCACTTAAATCCAGGAGGTTGAGGCTTCAGTGAGCTGGGGTAACATCACTGCAGGCCAACAGTTCAGTAGGCTGTACAAATTAGCATAGTGCCAGCATCTTTTTCTGGTGAGGCCTCAGGAAGCTTATAAGGGAAGGGAACTTCTGTGATTTTTATATATCTCTTTTTGCTGGAAAAGCATAGAGTAAATTTTGAGTCCTCTTCCATGCTGTATATATGTAAATATTTTAAGAATATTATGATGTCTGTCTTTCTGTAAGCTTAACAATCTCATTTGCTTTCATCATTTCTCAAGGGCTATATTTTTTTGTTATCCACATCATTGCCATTAACAAATATACTGCCAATAAATATGTGTTGAACAAAATAAAGAATGACTTTTATTTTGTATAAGGAAAGATAGGAAACTTTAAAGAAATTAGGAATATTGGAAGTTAAATACATTTCTACACTTTAGCTTTGTAGGGGAAGAGTATTAATGGGTATTTAGATCTTGACACTATATTATTCTAGTTTCCTTTATCTGTAAACATAAGGCTGAAGACTTTAAATATTATTCATATAAGAATATAAGAAATATTTTCATAAGGAGGCTACTGAAGCATAACAGTGGTATCTTATTTATTTGTCCCATGCTGCTATGTTATTTTTTAGTAATTTAAATTTTTAAGCATTTTAATACACTATTTTATTCATTGTAGAAAGATTCTACAACATCTGAAATTTAGTTCATAGTCTTACTTTTAAAAGTATATACAGATTTGTATCTCTAGACTGGCATGAATATCATGTAACAATTAAAAAATCACATTTTTTTCTACAACCATGTGAAAAATCTCATGTATTCAAATCTAGATGGTAGGTTAGAGAGTTGTTACTCTATGTGATCTCATTTTTAGGCGCTTTTAAAAAGAAGGCATTGAAGCATGACACCCCCTTTTGCTTCCTCTGCTTTCTTTATGGGCTATGTACTCAAAGTATGGTTAACAGAGCAGTGACTTCACAAGGGAATAGGAAGTTTAATGAATCATACATCCTGTATTTGAAAAATATCAATAACCATTCACTGGCCTATTCTTGCATAAACTGAATAAAAATCCTATGTAAATGGTGCATAGCTTTTTTTATGAATCATGCTCTATTTTTTAGTACAATGCTAAATCATCTTAAAATGTGTAGTTTTACCTGCCAAGCCTAAGATAAATTTCCATCAGTGATCAAGAACTAGTTCCATTCCCTATAATCCTTGTCAATTATGTGAATAGGCAGTAATGGAACACTTTATTTTCTCTGGTTATTAAAACACAAAATAGTAATGCAAATGCACTGTACAATGCCTCCTTACTAGATTGGCAGTGTAATTTATTTAATCAAATTCAGAAGTTGATGACAGAGAGGCAGGATTTAGTCTCCTGAAGTTTATGTGGGGCAAAAATGTATTGAGCTATGACATGCCCACAAAAGATTGGAATGAAAATTTTAAGTCTTTCAGAGATATCTCTAATCATCACACTTATGAATAATTTTTACTGAAGAAAATTTCAGTTTCAATTTTAGAACTACGACTTTATAATTTTACATTCATTCTGTAAGAAGAAAGTCAATCCTTAAAGTCTATGGATCTGGTGAGCATTCATTTCAAAATCTTTAAGTCACAGTGAATAGAAATGAGTCAGATTAGGATTCATGGTGAATATTAAATAAAATGCCTACAGCAGTGTCACAAACAGAAGATATGGGTCCCTCTCCATTGGACAATGGAGGGAGATGGTGAATCAGATTTTAGTTAAAAAAAAAAAAGTGCAAAGCTGCTGGCAGTATCTTCATGATATTTGTGACCAGAGCTTTGAGTGAAAATTTAATAAAATTAACACTACTTTTTTATTTATTTTTTTCTTTTCTTCTTAATCTTCCCTTCAAGATTAAACTCATCAGCACTTGACAAAAACTGCAAATAACAGCCAGATGCAGGAGTTGGTTTTATCTTTTTATGCAAGTTTGTGGTGCTAATTAGTGCAAATTGATTAAACTTTAATTGCCTGATCCATGGCTAATTAATATTTATAAGATGAATGAGCAGGAAAACCAGACATTTATTAAAACACTTTAATGATTTTTCATATGTTTTGACAAAGCAAAGCAAATAGATGTTATGAGTATGGATGTGCTAGACTAGGGGATTGTATCTGTTGCCTTCTTTTACCTTTAAATGCCCTGAAAATGTACATTAACTTATAAGCATGTAGGTGGTAAACTTATTTTTCCTTGGGTCTCTTTTCAAATCATTTTCAAATATTTTTGCTATTAGGTCACATCGTTTATGACATCAATTTTGCAGTGATAGGTATTAAGATTAACAAGTGAATATAATTATATGTTTTACTATTATTTATGTTATGCATATAAATATATTATGTATATTATAATAGTTACATGTTAACATGGTGTAAGATGTGGATTTATAAGCAATAAGTTATATGTCAATATTTTTAAATTTTTAAGATTTGAAATCTTTTTTGAAAAAGTAACAATCAGAATATCAATTAAGATTATTAATCATTTAAATTTTGGAATTAACTGTTCTGATGCCTAAAGTTATAATTCAGGATTCATTAACTATCCAAAACCAATTCTACACAGTAAAAGAAGTGTGCATGTCAGATGTACATTGTTAAAAGATAGACTATATTTATTTCTATAAATGTGTTATTTTATGTGTGATCAATACAATAACTTTTACACATAAATAAAATAGTAGAAGTTTATTTAAGAATGTAAATGTCTTTGGTCATTATCTTGATGTTTCACAATTAATTCACACAATCAATATATATTTCCAGGGAAAAGATTTTTTAAAGAAAAATGAATAAGATGCTGTATGTTTATTTTTAATACTCTACATTTAACTTTTATGTTAATTCTCTAGCATATCTAACTAGACCATAGTTCAAATTTTCTTGCAGATATACCTCCACAAATTTCACAATTATAAAAAATTCTTGATGTTTCATGAAATGTTATTTACTGTAGTCTTAACAAAAATGATTGAATGATTTTCTACATTGAGTAGGTTAAAATATCAAAATAATTAACTACATAATTATTACTCATTTAAAATTAATATGTAATCAATTCTAAATCAAAAGTTAGCCTGTCTCCCTTTTCGCAGTCCTCATATTATAAAATGCCTCAAATTGCATTAAAGTTATAGTAGCAATTGTGATGGGCTTTTAATGGGTCAGCCATGCTAGGCCATAGTTCACAGTTATTCAATCAAAAACTGATCTAGATGTTGTTATGAAGTAATTTTTTAGATGTGAATAAAGTCCATAATCAGTTGACAATGAGTTGTTATCATCATAACCGTAAATGAGATTATCCTAGGTAATCCATGTGGACCTGACTCAATAAATTGCATAGCCAGTAAGAGGCAGGTTTTCAAGATAAAGAATTCTCACCTGTGAACAGCAGTTTTAGCCTATGCTTGCGAGTTTCAGTGTGTCCTTCTTGATAATGACCATATATATTTTGGATTTGCTTAGTCAGTGCCCACAGTCATATAAGCTAATTTCTTGCAATAAATTTCTTAATAGAAATTTTCTACTGGTTCTGCTTCTCTAGTGAAATTCTGATAAAGCAATCCAAATTCTTAATAACTTCAGTAAGAAATTATGTGAACAGATATGTGCACAATTACAAAATAATAGAATAAGTAATAAATAGGTATGGAGTCGGGTGTGGTGGCTCAAGCCTGTAATCCCAGCACTTTGGGAGGCCAAGGTGAAGGGATTGCCTGAGTCCACAGGTTCGAGAACAGCCTGAGCAAATTGGCAAGATCTCATCTCTACAATAAATCAAAAAATTAGCCAGGCGTGGTGGCATGGCTATTTGGAGGCTGAGACGGAAGGATCGCCAGAGCCCAGCTGGTCAACGCTGGGGTGGCCATGAGCATGCTACAGCATTCAAGCCTGGGCGATGGAGTAAGACTCCAACTCAAAAAAAAAAAAAAGATATGCACCATTTTATGCAAGGATATAAAGAATCAAATATTTAAATGAGAAAAGGGGCAGTGTAGGTGAGGTAGAATGAGTAGTGGACCAGTAGAGTTAGTAAACCATATTGAGTAGAGGTAACAAAATTACTAATGCATGAGGCTTATGTATTGTTCCTATATTGCTATTACATATATTTCTAGGGGAAATGGCATTTGATAGAGTCTGCAACTGTAAGCTTGGTTCAGATGAAAAATGTCTTGCATAACAAGAAAAGCTTGTGGACTTATGTATCGACAACTTATGATGATGATTACATATATTTAGAAGGCGAGAGACACAATCAGATTCAGGTTTTGGAAGACTAGCAAAGGGAGGAGGGACTGACTAGACTGTAAAAAAAAAAGATATGGGGGACGGCCAGCATGGCCACATGGCCAACTGGGGGCTGCTGGTGAGTACCTCACCCACCAAGAGGAACTGAAAATAAAATGAGTGAATGCTGATTCTACAAAGGACCATCTGGAAGTCCACTGACGTTCATCAGAAAGACATCTGAGACCACTGAGAGCAAAGGGGACCAAGCCTCAACCACCTTCAGAATCTGCTGGTGTGAAACCAGGAGAGGTCACCCTATGAAGAGTAACGGTGAGTAAATGGGAGAGTCCCACAGATCTTTGCAGCCCTAGTCTGGGAGAGGCACCCTCGGCTCTTTCTCGCACCTTCCTCCCCACCCCAGGGAAACATAGGAAGTTGTCTGGAATCTAGATAGAAAATCCATCCAGTTCCACCTGAAACCCGGGGGTGAGGGGCTCAGGCTCCCTGTGAGAGCCAACTACTGCCACCCCCCTATGGAGGGAACCCCAGCAGTCATATTCTGCAGCGATGGACTGCACCACAAGGGCAATGCCCCCTCCCCTCTCCATTCCCCAAATGAGGCATGGCTCCCTCCTCAGAGGCATCCCACTCATTGCACCCACACCTGCCCTGAACTCGATTGGGAACCACTAGGACGCAGGAGGAGGAATACGGCCCTTCCACAAACCCAGCTATCACCTTTGCCCCTCTCATGGAGCAGGAAGGGAACTAGGAGGCAGAGCACACAGGTGAGGAAAAGCTGCCGCACACCCATCTGACCACTTTGGGGTCTCTGAGCAGCAAAACTTCTCTCAGCTGCCCAACAATGCAGCTGCTGTGGCTCTGCATACATGTGGGCTGAGAAGGCGAGTGCCAGGACTCCCTGGCCAGAAACAGCCCTGCATTCTGCACTGGTGAAAAGGCATGGCCTTGTCCAGCTGAGAAGAGCCCACTCCACACCTGCTAGATCACTTTTGCAGACTCCCAGCCACAGGGCTTCCTCTGGTGCCTACCAAAATGGTGCTGACATAGCTCTCCCCACACAAGGGTAGGGAAGGGAAGTGCCAGAGTTCCCAGACAGCTGGGGTCCCCTGGCACTTGTCCCAGAACACAAGGAAAGCCCTTGCACAGGAGGAAAATATTTATTCCAACTCTGGCTGGTCATTCTGGTGGAGCAGTGCCATCAGGTCTCCTCTAAGATGCCATTCTCTTTGCTGCCACCTCTGCCCCAACCACAGGTGGACCAGAGGAGAGAGGTTACCTCCACAGCACTGGCTAGCACCACTGCCTCCATCCCTGCTATGAGCCGGGTCAGAAAGGGAGCAAACATATGGGTCACATCTTCACACCCACAGGTTGCACACCCAGACACATACACCATAGCTTTCTACCAGGCAGGGCCTTCTGGCACCACTTGAAAGCTACGGTTGTGGATTAACACTCTTTTGAGGTCACAGCTTAAAGAGGTTGTCATTGAGCGCCCCCTAAATGAAGCTACCACTGCCTCTGCCCCTGGAGCCTGTCGATCAGAAAGAGAAAGAGTCAGAACACTAAATGAAGCCAATAGACTATACACAACACAGACGCATCTATAAGGAAACATACATAGATAAAATTTTTAAAAAGTACAAACCATCATTCCAATAATAGTAAATAAAAAATAATAAAGTAATACATAAATTGAAAAGAGAAGAGTCAACTCCCAAGATGTGGAAGAATCAGTGCAAGAACACCAGCAATTACAAAAGATAAAATTATTGGACCCCACAGAGGATCTTACCAGCTCCTGAACGATGGATCCTAGCCAGAATGATCTGTCTCTGATGACAGACACAGAATTCCAAATATGGGTGGCAAAGAGACTCAGTGAGATCAAAGAGAAAGTGGACACCCAAATCAAACCGGCCACACACACAGCTCAGGAAGTGAAAGTTGATTTGACCTTTCTAAGAAAGAACCAAACTGAACGCCTCAAAATGAAGAATTCACTCCAGGAATTTTAAAACACAATCACAAGCATTAGTAGCAGACTCGACCAGATAGAGGAAATAACTTTAAAACTTGAAGATCAATCCTTTGACTAACTCAGTTTAACAAAAGTAAGGGGAAAAGAATTAGAAAAAATATGAACAAAACCTATGAGATATCTGGGATTATGTAAAGAGATCAAATCTGTGCTGATCACCATTCCTGAGAAAGAAGGGGAAAATGAGAATAACCTGAAGCAAGACTTTTAAGATATTAGCCAAGAAAAGTTTCTCTACTTGTTAGAGAGGCTGCCATGCAGATTCAAGAAATTCAGAGAATTTCTATGAGGTACTATATGAGATGACCGTTCCCAAAACGCAGCCATTAGACTAGCCAAGGTGAGCATGAACCAAAATATCTTCAAAACAGCTAGAGGGAGGGTTCGGAACCTTACCAGAACCACAACAGACCTCTCAGCAGAAATCTTACAAGCCAGAAGAAACCGGGCATCCATTTTTAACACTTTTAAAGAAAAGCAAAGCCAGCCAAGAATTTCTTTCCCCACTAAACTAAGTTTCATAAAGGGAGAAGAATTAAAATCCTTCCTAGATAAGCAAATCCTTAAAGTTATATGCCAACTCCAGACCAGTCACTCAAGAGATGATTAAGGGAGTTCTAACCACAGATATGAAAGAATAGCCAACACAAAAGGTCATATAAACACATAGATTAAAGACTATATAAATCAACTACAAGCTTAGAACACAAAGCCGTTTCTTGAACAATATGAAAGAAAAAAATCACTTATCAATTGCTAAATCCAATGTTAATAGACTGAACTACTCAAAAAGCACAGAGAAGTAAATAGGATTTAAAACAAACAAGGCTGGGTGCAGTTGGCTCATGCCTATAATCCTAGCACTTTGAGAGGCCAAGGTGAGAGAATTGCCTGAGCCCACGGGTTCTTCGAGACCAGCCCGGGCAACTTGGCGAGACCTCATCTCTACAATAACTCAAAAAATTAGCTGGGCGTGGTAGGGCACACCTAAGTCCCAGACACTTGGAAGACTGAGGTGGAAGGATCGCCTGAGTCCAGCAGGTTGAAGCTGCAGTGGCCGTGCGCATGCCACTGCACTCCAGCCTAGGCGACAGAGTGAGACTCCTACTCAAAAAAATAAAAATAATAAATAAAACAAACAAACATGGTCCATCCTTTTGTTGTCTTCAGGAAACCCATCTCACTTCAAATGACATTCATAGGTTCCGTGAAAAGGGATGGAGAAAGATCTTCCCTACAAATGGGAAACAATACAAAACAGGGGTCACTATTCTTACATCAGATAAGCAGACTTGAAATCAATAAAAGTAAAAAAAGATAATGAAGGGCACTACTAAAAGATAAAAGACTCAATTGGTTAACAAGAAATACGCATCTTGACTGTACATGCACTCAACATAGGAACACTCGCATTTACAAAACAACTGCTAATTAACCTAAGAGAGGACATAGATAGCCATACAATAATAGTGAAAGACCTCAACACAAACAAACAACTTTGGACACTTCATTGAGGCAACAAAATAAGAAATCTGAGACTGAAATTGACACTTGAACAATTAGAACTGATAGACATCTACAGAAGACTCCATCCAACAACCAGACTATGCATTCTTCTCATATGCACATGAGACATACTCTTATATTGACCACATACTCAGCTACAAATCAAGCCTGAACAATTTCAAAAAGTTGAAATACCAAGCATCTTCTCAGACCACAGTGGAATAAAAATAAATATCAACACAGATAGGAACCCCCCAAAACACACAAATACATGGAAATTAGACAGCATGCTCTTCTTGAATGGTTTGGGAATTAGCATAGAAATCAAGACAGAAATAAAAAGATTCCTTGAAACAAATGAAAATAAAGAAATACACCAAAGCTTCTGTGATGTCTTAAAATCAGTGCCGTAAGGGAAGTTTACAGCATTACACACCCACATCAAGAAAATAGATTTCAGCCAGGCTCGGTGGCTCAGCCTGTAATCCCTCGCTTGGGGAGGCTGAGGTGAGTGGATTGCCTGAGCCTGAGGGTTCGAGACCTACCTGGGCAACTTGGCGAGACCTCATCTCTACAATAAATCAAAAATTAGCTGGGCGTGGTAGCCCGTGCCTGTAGTTCCAGCTACTTGGCAGGCTGAGGCGGAAGGATTGTCTGAGCCCAGCAGGTCGAGGCTGCGGTGGCCGGGAGTGGCCACTGCACTCCAGTCTGGGTGAGAGTGAGACTCCAACTCAAAAAAAGAGGAAGAAAATAGAGAGATTTCAAGTGAACAGTCTAATGCCATGTCCAAGAGAACTAGAAAAACAAGAATAATATAATCCCAAAGCTAGCAAAAGCAATATTATATAACCAAAATCAGAGCAAAATTAAATTAAATTGTGACCAAAATAAGGTCACACAAAGAATCAATGGGTCAAAAACTTGGTTCTTTGAAAGGATAAATAAGATTGACAGACACCTAGCCAGATTAGCATTCTTAAAAAGAGAAAATTTGAAGAAAACTATCTGAAATGAAAAAGATGATATTGCAACCAATTCTAGAAAAATACAAATGCCTATTAGAGATTTTTATAAATACCGGTATGCACATAAAGTAGGAAATCTAGAGGAAATTGATAAATTTGTAGGAAAACACAACATCTCAAGATTGAAACAGGAAGAAATTGAAAGCCTGAACAGATCAATAATAAGTCAAGAAATTGATTCAGCAATAAGAAATTTTCCCACTTAAGAAAGCCCCAAGTCAGTTGGTTTCTTAGTTGAATTTTATCAGACATACATGTAAGAGCTGGTACCAATATTACTGAAAGTATTCCAAACAATCAAAAAGGAAGGACTCCTCCCTAACTGATTCTAGAAAGCCAGTATTATCCTGATACCCCAAAATGACAAAGACTCAACAAAGAAAAAAAATATAAGCTGATATCCTTGATAAACATAGATGCTAAAATCCTTAACAAAATACTGGCAAACTACATCCAACAGCAAATTATAAGAATCATTCATCATAACCAGGTGGACTTCATGCTCGGGGTACAGAGTTGGTTCAACAGATGCAAATAAAAAAATGTAATCTGCCATACATAAACAGATGTAAATCCAAGAACCACATGAGTATGTCAATAGATGCAGAAATGTCATTTGATAAAATCCAACATCCTTTCCTGATAAAAATCCTCAAACATTGAGACATCAAAGGAACATTCTTCAAAACAGCAAAAGCCATCTATGACAAACCCACAGTCTACATTATACCAAATGTGTAGAAGCTGAAAACATTCTTTCTAAAAACTGCAACAACACAAGAATTTCTACTCTTACCAATCCTATTTTACATAGTCCTAGGAAGGACAATCAGACAAGGAAAAGAAATTAGAGGTATCAAAATAGGAAAAAGGGAAGTTAAATTATCTCTCTCTGCAGATGATATAATTCTATACCTAGAAAACCCAAAAGATTCCACCATAAAATCTCCCAGCACCGATACATGCCTTCAGTAAAGTCACAGGATACAAAAATCAATGCTCAAAAATCAGTTGCATTTCTGTATACCAATAACAAGCAGACTGAGATCCAAATTTTAAAAATGCAATCCCATTCACAATAAAGAAAAGAAAAAGTAAAATACCTCAGAACCCATCTAGCAAATGAGGTAAAAGACCTTTACAATGAGAACTACAAAACACTGCTTAAAGAAGACAAACTTTAGACAAACAAATGGAAAAATATGCTGTACTCAGGTATTTGAAGACTTAATATCATTAAGATATTCATACTACCCAAAGCAATCTACAGATTTAATGTAAACCCTATCAATCTATCGGCAACATTTTTACAGACCTAGAAAAGACATTTAAATTCCTATGGAAGCCAAAAAGAGCCTAAATAGTCCATACACTCCTCAGCAAAGAGAGCAAAACCAGTGGTATCACAGTATGGTACTGGTACAAAAATAGACACATAGACCAATGGAATAGGATAGAGAACTCAGAAGAAAAACTTCTGACCTACCAATTCATCTTTGACAAAGCCAACAAAAGCAAATGCTAGTGAAAGACACCCTATTCAACAAATGGTGCTGAGAAAGCTGGCTAACCATATGTAGAAGAATGAAAATGGAGCTTTACCTATCACCATATACAAAAATTAATCCAAAATAGATTAAAGACTTAAACGTTAAGACCTCAAATGATACAAATATTAGAAAAAAACCTAGGGAACACTTTCCTAGACATCAGCCTAGGCAATGAATTCATGACTAAGTCTTCTAAAGCAAATGCAGTGAAAACTAACATTGACAGGTGGGACCTTATGAAGCTAAAAAGCTTCTGCACAGCAAAAGAAACCATGAAGAAAATAAAAGAGAAAACCCATAGAATGTGAGAAAATATTTACAAACTATGCATCTGACAATAGCTTAATATCCAGAATCTATAAGGGACTCAAAGAATTGAAAGGAGCAAACCAAATAATCCCATTCAAAAGTAGACAAAGGACATGAACAGATAATTCTCAAAGGAAGACCTACAAGTGCCCAACAAACATATGAAAAAATGCTCAACATCATTAATCATCAGATACATGCAAATCAAAACTATAATGAGAAATTATCTCATACCAGTCTGAATGGCTATTATTAAAACGTCAAAATATAAGAGATGTTGGTGAGGCTACAGAGAAAGGTGAACACTCATACACTGTTGGTGAGAATATGAGCTAGTTCAACATCTGTGGAAAGAAGTTTGGAGATTTTTCAAATAATCAAAAATAGATCTACTATTCAACCCAGCAATCCTACTTCTGAATATATGTCAATAGAAGCATAAATTGTTTTACCAAATATTCACCTGCACTCATATGATTATCACACACTAGTCACAATAGCAAAAACATGGAACCAAGCCAGAGCCCATTGATGGTAGACTGAACAAAGAAAACATCATGCATGCACACTAAGGAATACTATGCCGCCATAAAAAGTATGAATCTATATAATTTGCAGCAACATGGACACAGTTGGAGGCCATCATTCTATACAAATGATCATAGAAATAGAACACTGAATACCACATATTCTCACTCATAAATGAGTACTGAACACTGTGGGCACAAGGATGGGAACAATAGACACTAGGCACTGCCATAGGAGTGAAGGAGGGAATAGAGAGAAGAAAAGAGGGAGGAAGGAGAAATAAACAACGCAAAACCACCCGTCAGCTACCATGCCTCACCACCGATCAGCAGTGGGACAGGCTCATCAGAAGCCAAAACCTCGCCTACACACAATATACCTCTGTAACAAATCCTCAAATGTACTTACAATTCTAAAATAAGATAAAATAAAAAAATGATTTGTTAAGCAGATTTTACTTGTGAGTTGATGTTTTTTGTTTGTTTTTAAACTATAAAGACATTGAAGTTTCAAACCAAAATAATCACCATGGGGATAGACGGTAGAAAATGAATTTGAGAGGCATCAGGTATTAGGACAAATTAAATAAGGACAATGATTACATAAATAAGAGTAAAAGTACATTTCTGAATGTTTCAAATTTGAGCTGCCTAGAAATTTTCAACTGAAGATTTCTACCCAAAGCTTCAGGAGCTCAACAATAAGGTTTATATTGGAAATAAAAATTTGAGGTTCATCATAATTTAGATGATGGCCGAAGATCACGTATGGCTGTGATTTTCAGTGGAGCAAGTATGTGTTATGAAAGCAAATGGGCAGAAAAATTTATTTTGATTCCAAACTAATTTTATGTTAAATAAAATTCCAAGTATTCTTAGCATTATTTTCAGGCTATGTCTAGATATTTTAAAATATATACTTTATTACATCTTTACATTTAAAACGATTACTGTGTTTCTTTTCTACTATAATTTTCCAAATAACTGACCAGATAAGATCATTCTTTTTTTAATCTCTCCAGTAATTTACCCATTAATTTATGCATTCACTTATTAAGTTACTCAAACTAACACTTAGCATCTAATGTGCTAATCTGTGCGCTATATAATAAAATGGAGAACAAAAACCTACACATTTAATGTCTAGATTTTGCCTATATGTTTAAAAGATTAACCTCTCACTGAAGAAAATAGACTATTTAATTGTAAATACTATTTTTAATATTAAAACATTTTCTATAATGTATTTAAATTTCTTCATATCTAGTAGGAGATTGTAGGATAAAGCATATACTTCTTTTGAATTTCCTACGTTACTTAACCACAACTGAAGCCAGGAGACTGTGGAGGACCTTAAAGAAAAAAGATTCTTACTTTAAAGAAGTGCATTAGAGTGAATAGGTAAGAACTTGTACTCTGGAATACAAATTCATTGAAAGCATATTACCCAGGATTAATAAAGGTTTCACTCTTATTTAATAATCAAGTGCAATGACAGCACAATGAAGAGAAGGGAGAGGAAGAGGAAGAATAGCAGGGGCAATGAAAGGAAGATATCCAAGGACCAGTACTCAGAAAGGCAAGAGTAAACCTATATCCACCAAGAAAGATACAAACATACTGAAAAGATTTCACATTACTCACAGAGATGGACTCAGAGAGATTCCAGGTAGATGAAGACTTTGTCTCTCACATAGGTGATCAGAAACTACTTAACCACCTGTCAGATTTGCTCCTGACATAGCTGACAAACATCTGATGAGTATCTGATTTCATACCCCTAACCCTTTATGACTAAGAGTGTGGTTCAGTGACCAGCAACATAGTTATCACTTAGGAGCTTGTTAGAAAGTCAGAACTTCAGGCTCCACCCATCTACTGAATCAGAATATCTTTGTTAAAAAATTCAGAAGATGATTATCTAGCCCAACATCTCTGCCTAAGGCCAGTGAAGCCACATGCTACAACTTGTTTGATGTTTTCCCCTAGCCAGATGCTTTGCTGATGTAGCTTCACTTAGGGTGAGGCAGCTAAGGCCCTTTAAAATATTACATAGATTAGAGAACTCAGGTTATACCTCATAAAAGAAAATATATGGCTTGCTTCATTCCTCCAAGAGGTTTAAAATATCCAATCACGTCAACACAACCTCTCTTAAATTTCTGGGGATTATACAAAACCATAAAAAGAAAAGTTAACCATTTACTCTTTATATTTGCTGTAAATGTCAAATGTATTTTAGGCTCTATATTTTTAAAGTAATGTTCAGACAAGTAGAGATTAAATTTACCCCTCACCCACTTGCCAACAAAGAGGGGGGACCGTAGTTTCCAAAATTCAGAAAAAGAATAAAAGGATAAGCCTCAATGCATGAAATAAACTGAATGCCAACCAAAAGCTCTGAATTTAATTATTCACACTGCTACTTTAGTGATTGCACAAGGATTCAACATCTCTTTGTCCAGCTTCCCTTCCATAATATGTATTATCTCTGAGATTGTTTCTATAGCTGTTCATTACATTTCAGAGATTATACTTAAAGGGAAATATTTTGTTTTGACAATAGCTTGTTGTGTGATTTATAAATTCAGAAATTGTTAGAACCTATCACTGAATTGACAATTCATTAGCTATATGAAGACTTTTCTTGAATCTTTCTAATTAGTAGAGTTTGTAATGGTATCTTATCTTATACATGCCTTGAGCTTATGCATTATTATTTCATTTTACCCAAAATATAGGCATTTTTGTACTTTGTGCATAATTACACATGTGGAGATAAATACTAGACTTGACAACTATTATACTATAATCCTAAGGAACTTTCACTGATTTACACAGAAAATTTTATCATAGAAGAGGACGGGATGTCTTTTCTGGTTATCTAATGCTATTTAACAAACTGCCAAAAAGTATAGTTGCTTAAAACAATACCAACATTTATTTTGCTCATGAATTCACAATTTGGACAAGACTTTGTGGGAAGAATTTAACTGTTTCAATTGGCAGCAAATGAGGTGGCTCAAAAGCTGAGTTCCAAAATCATCTGAAGAAGCATAAATGCACTGACTTATATTTCTGGTGGTTGATACTAGATGTAGGCTGGGCTGAATGTTGACTAGGACCTTAGTTGGGCATTTGGTTGGAACCGCCATACAAGCCCTCTCTACATGGTAGACTCTTCCTCAGAACATGGTACCCAGGTTCTGTTGGTGAGAAGAGAGGAGAGAAAGACTCTGTCATGTTTTTATTACCTAATCTTACAATATATCACCTCATTGTATTCTACCCTTGAAGCAATCACAAAATCCTGTCAATTTTAATGGGAAACTACTCCTTTGGATAGCACAGCAGTCAAAATAATATGACTAATATGTGAAAATGAAAATATTATCATAGTCAACTTTGGTAAATATAAACTTCATAGGGTCAATTTTCATTTCAAAACCTTTTACAAGTGTGTAAACTTCTTCCTCTGTATGTTAGCCTTAGGGAAGTTCTACACACACACACACACACACGCATAAGAGCACACACACACACAAACCCTGATACTCAAAGACACAGTCTTCATTAAAGAAACTCAACGTGTATTATAGACTTGGAAGTTTTCATAAAGAGTAATAACATATTTTTTTAAAAGGTTGTTACATTCATGACTTCCACATGTAGTTCTCACCTACATTAATTGTGAGCTTGAGCAGGTGACTTGCTTTGTTCAATGAGATACTGCAATTGCAATACAAGTAGAGACTTGAAAAGTCTTTGTGCATTGGTCCTTGCTTTCTCTTGCTGTTGGGAACTCTTTTGTCTCAGGGCACAGGGCCAGGGCAACGGGGAAGCCTGGACTGGTATATTCATGGGGGAAAAGACATGGAGAGTGAGGTCCCAGACATTGCCTCCATCCTAGCTGATGCCCAAATGTATGAGTGATCACAGTCAAACCCAGTCTAAGTTGCTGAGCCACAGAATCATGAAATAAAAAATGATAACTTCAAGGTGCTAGGTTAAACACTGCTTTCAGTGATCATAACAGACACTGTGTGACAAAAGTGGCCGATGACATAAGAGAAAGGATTCCTTTGCCATCCAACCAATATATTGGGATGTTTATAATTTGTGGGGTTGCTGAGAAATGATAATTAAAAATAATTTGCAGTCATGAAACTAAAGAATTCTTTTTTACCTGATCAGTCTCTAAATATATTGATATAAGACATTATTATCTGAGAAGTCCGTTATGGCTTACTTGATCCTCAACGATTTTGTCAGCTTTGACAACCACAAAATGTAAAACCTGGGAGAATCCACAGTCCTCCACACCATTCTGAAAATTGTGTGTAGCTTTTTTTTCCCCTTATGCTCTTTGATGCCTTGAGGATCACCACTGCCCATTGTGCCAACTTAGCTTGCCTTCCTCTAGATACAACACCCAGTCCCTTTTCTTTCCTTCTGCCCAAGGCCACATATGCCAATCATTTATTGATTTGGGAAGGATTATATTTAGAAATATAAAGTCTTTAGACAATTAAGCTTGTTTCAATGCCCCATTGCACACATTATTTCCATTCTTCCCCTCTTTCTTTCTGATAAATGCCACTATCTCTTTTACTCTAATCTCCCAAGGTCACATCTTTCATTGCCAAACACTTATAATTATTTTCTAAATATATTATCCTTATGCAAGAAGTTGGTGATAGTTGCTATAATGATAACATTTTCTTACCTAATTCATAAGCCCAGAAAGCATTTTGAAACTGTTCATGTCACCTCAAGGTAGAAATAACTTTTGCTAGAGCAAGTCATTAAGCAAAACAAAACAAATAGAGTTGAGCTGGATTAAGGGCAAGAATCTCAAGGGTCAGAGTCATAGAAACTCAGGGAAGGAAAAGAGGAATAATTGCAAAAAACATGTTTTTCTCTCTCCTAGATATGGGCTGATTAAGAAGTGCACTGAGAAAGGGTTTCTATTAAACAAGACTAATTAAAAGTTTTGTCTGCTCAGGCACCTTTTAAAAATCTCTATTCTGCTGATTCATTTGTGACAATTCTTGATTTTTCTGTGTGTTTTCATTGAGACAATCAAGATCTATAACACAGTGAGTCAGTCATACTGGTCAACAGAGGACTCAGGCTGAGTCAATCAGAGATCACCCTGAGACAAGGTGCCCAGGCTGGGCCAATCAGAAATCATCCTGGATCATTTAGCTAGCTAGTTAAGACTGTTTGGGGGAATGTAGACCTACATTTTTGGGCTTGGGGGCTCAGCAGCCATCTTTCATATTATGTGGAGATAGCCTTATATTGGTAAGAAAGGAAATAGACGAATATGCAAAGAGAAATAAGGACAAGGAAAGCTGTGAAAGCTGAGATTTGGGTTGGTGAGGGGGACCAGGATGATTATTTGAGTCTAGATATCCTTTGGATGTTCCAAGTATGTGATCCACCATATTCTTTAAAAACAAATTCAGGAAAGGAAACTTTAAGATCAGGCTTGAGTTATTAATATTTGAGTAAAAACTAAAAGCAACAAATTCTGACAACTTTTAAAATTGTTACGTCTTTCTATTAATACCCATTCCAGAATCATTATTTGTTAATTTATAAAGACTTTATTTTCATATATCTATCAACTGTCAACATTTATAGATAAAGCAGCACGCATTGGTTAGCTTTTGCTGCACCAATGAAAAACTCCGTGTTCTTAGTAGTGTGTGACAGCAACCATTGATTACTTGTAATGTGACATATCACCTCAGAGCCATACTTATTTTAGGAACTTGAATGGCTCCTGTTGGACTTGGCTGGGTTCCACCAGACTTGACTAGACTTGGCTAGATATGGTTGTGCTCGACTGAGCTCTGCTGGTCTTGATTTGGATCTATATTTGCTCTCATTTCATTAGCCAAGGCAAGTCAGTTGACTAGGCCCAAAGCAAGTAGGACAGGGAATCATTTTTTGACTAGAGATAAGTTACTACAAAGTCCCACAACAAAGGACATGGATATATAAACCACTTACAAAAGGAATGAGAAATGGTGGGAAACAATCAATTTACAACAGAAACTGAAGGTTTGGTAGGATGACATCTTAGATCTGGTTGTATAGACTAAGGGGATATTAAAGGTTTGCAGCTAGAAATGTAACCACATTTTTGATACCAACAGACAGAAAGAGCAAGTGAATGAGAAGTTGCCAAGGAAATGAAGCAGCCATTCCATTTTCACAGAAAGGTGATCCATGTTCTCTAACACTGTTGCCCAAAATAGTCCAGTTTAGTCGCAAGAAGATCTTTAAGCACATCAATCTTTCCATGTTTATAATCCTACACATGTTCATAATGTCTTTCCTTTTATACTATTCACTATCTTAAACACATCACTCCACTCTCCTGCTATTCACTTAACACTACTGTCAATTTTAGTGTAACCGTGGATTATGAATCTAGTAAAATAAACGTTTAGAAAAGCAGACATTTTGAAGTAGACAAGCAGACCCCTGTGGTCTCAGAGCAGCCATTTCTTGCTTATTTGATGATTTTTCTAAGTGCTAAAATTATTTAAAAGAACATCAAATATTTCAGAATTTTTATTTTCCAAAAATGTCAAAGTACAGCTTCCTTCTAGGGATTTGAATAATTTTGAATATTATACAAAGAGTTTTATTCACTGAATTTTCTTTTTTTTCTAAACTGATTATTTTAAGTACCTGTAGGAAAATGTCATAATAGTCTTCAAGTTGACTCAGATGAAATATGAAAATAAAAGCTTTCTTTCTCTCCTGATCTCATACCCAACCCTACTTTATTCTCTTTTTCCATCACTCACTCAGACTTCAATGCAGAAGTTCATTGAGGATCAAATAATCCAGCTGTTGTTTTCAACTTTTGCTATTTTAATGTTTATTTTCCAAATCATACCCTATTTTTCTACTAAAAATATCCTGCCAAATCATTATTTTTTCTGGAGCAAGTCTAATGTTTTCTGTTGCTAGATATCTGATCCAAATCCAATATTTTTCTTGGCAATTGGTGAACATAATATAAATAGAGGTTTTTTTGTTTGTTTGTTTCCACACTTAAAACTAGGGAGAAAAAAGACACAATTCACAATTCAATTCATTTAAATATTGAAGTAAATTCTTACCTTAACATACATTCTCAAACATGTTTTAAGGGGAGAATGTATTAAAAGGAGTTTCTATGCTTTTAATGTATGTTTGCATCTAGGTTTGCTCTATGTTTCTAGCTCTTGATGCACATTTTTAAATATACATTGAGAGTTAACATATATTTAATATATGTCAAGAGTGAGATTTAGGTAAAACTGTCCTTTTCAAAGCTTTTTTTTTTCTTTATTTTAAAAATGTTTGTCAAAATGATAGTATGCACATAGGAAACAAAATGCTCAGAAGCAATAACAGTGAACAGCAAGAGAAAATTATTTCATTCCACTCTAGCATTTTGATAACTTAACCCATTTTAGTGACTCCTATATTTCTTGTTTTTCTTTATAATATTGTACAGCAGTCTTATATATCTATTCACAGATTTACTAGCTTCAGATTATATTTGTGGCCTGAAAGGGAAGATTAAGATCACTTAAACTATCACCACCTCCTTTTCTGATTTCTAGTAGATTTATTTTTTGCTTTTCTGAAATGTTGATTTTTTAAGGCATTAAAAGAATTTATTCTTTCTCCAAAATGCATAAAATTTCTTGTCTACTGAGAATTAACTACATGGTGGACATTTATGTCTCTACCATTCCAGTAACCACTTCTTTCTTCTTCCATTTCCTAATTTCTCTCCAGGAGCCATTTATACCCTCATTACCAAGACAGATAGTATTTTCATTTTACTTTGCATCTATAATAAATTATCAGTCTTTAATAGCATGTCTAAAAAATCAGAAAACATAAGATAATATTATTTTCAAAGAGTTCACAAGCTCTGTTTTCAATAATATGCTCAAAATACTTTTAGTCAATGCTTAGGCACATTTTTTGGTAAAGTATCTCTTCATTCAAAGCAATGGTCTTTTAAGAATCACCAAAATGTTTTCCACAGAAGTTGTACTAGTTTACACTTCCACCAACAGTGTAGAAGTGTTCCCTTCTCCCCCCGCCCTCCCCCCCGCCAGTCCCCCATCCTTTCCATCATCTGTTTTTTTTTTTTTGTTATTGATGATGGCCATCCTGACTGGAGTTAGGTGGTATCTCAGTGTGGTTTTAATTTGCATTTCTTTGATGACTAGTGAGGCTTAGCCTTGTTTCATGTATCTGTTGGCTGCTTGTATATCTTCTTTTGAGAAATGTCTATTCATATCTTTTGCCCACTTTGTAATGGGGTTGTTTATTTTTTTCTTTTCAGCACATTTGATTTCCTTGAAGATCCTAGATGTTAGGCCTTCGTCAGATACACAGTTGGCAAATATTTTTTCCCAGTTTGTTGGCTGTCTCCCTGCTTTCTTGATGAGTCTTTGGCTTTGCAGAAGCTTGTCAGTTTGATGAGGTGGAAACTTATCTATCTTACCTTATGGCATGGGCACTTGGGGTTTTGATCAGGAATTGGTTATTGGTTCCAATTTCCATAAGGGTGTCTCCTGCATTTTCTAAGGTTCTTATAGTTTGAGGTTTTGCTTTTAGGTCTTTGATTCATTTAGAGTTGATTTTTGTGTATGATGATAGGTAGGGGTCTTGTTTTAATCTTCTGCATATGGTAGCCAGTTTTCCCAGCACCAATTACTGAATAGGTTCTCTTCTATCCAGCAGTTGATGGTGGAGACTTTGTCGAAGATGAGTTGGTTGAGAAATTGAGGTTTTGCTTCTGGAATCCCTACCTGCTCCATTGGTCTATATGCCTGTTCTTGTATGAGTACCAGGCTGTTTTGATTATTGTAGCTTTATAATAAAGTTTAAACTTTGGGAGTGTGATACCTTCCACTTTGTTTTTTTTTGGGGGGGAGGTGTTGTTGTTGTTTATTTTTGCTAAGGGTTTTTTTTTGTTTGTTTGTTTGTTTTGGTTTTTTTTTTGCTAAGGATTGCTATTCATGGTCGCTTATATTTCCATATAAATTCCTGTATTGTTTCCATGTCTGAGAAGAATGCTGCTGGCAATTTAATGAGTATTGCATTAAATCTGTAGATTGCCTGGGTAGGATGAATATCTTAACAATGTTGATTCTTCCAATCCATAAGCATGGAATATTTTTCCAATATGTGTCATCTTTGATTTCTTTGAGCAGTGTTTTGTAGTTTTCATTGTAAAGGTCTTTCACTTCTCTGGTTAGGAAGATGCCAAGGTATTTCTTTTCTTTTCTTTTCTTTTGGGGGGTGGGGCTATTGTGAATGAGTCTGTGCTTTTTATTTGGGTTTCTGTTTGTTTATTATTGGTGTATAGAAGTGCAACTGTCTTTTGCAAATTTGTTTTATACCCTGAGACTTTGCCAAAGTCCTTAATCAATGCAAGGTAGTTTTTGACAGATTCTCTGGTATTCTAGGTATAGAATCATGTCATCTACAAAGAGGGATAACTTAACTTTCTCTTTTCCTGTTTGGATGTCCCTGATTTTCTTCTCTTGTCTGATTGCTCTAGCTAGGACTTCCAACTGGCCGATCATATACAGAAGATTAATAATAGGCCCCTACCTATCACCATTCACAAAAATCAACTCTAAATAAATCAAAGACCTAAACATAAAACCTCAAACTATAAAAACCTTACAAAAGGCAAGAAACACCATTATGGAAATTGAAAACAGCAGCCAGTTCCTGATCAAAACCCCAAGTGCCCATGCCATAAGACATAAGATAGACAAGTTCCCACTTTGACGTCATCAAACTGACAAGCTTCTACAAAGCCAAAGAAACCATCAAGAAAGCAGGGAGAAGCCCACAGACTGGGAAAACATACTTGCCAATTGTATATCTGACAAAGACCTACCATCTAGGATCTTCAAGGAACTTAAATGTGCCAAAAAGAAAAAAACAAACAGCCCCATTACAAAGTGGGCAAAAGATATGAATAGATGCTTCTCAAAAGAAGACATCCGAACATTCAACAGACACATGAAAAAATGTTCATCAAAGAAATGCAAGTTAAAATCACAAGTTAAAACCACACTGAGGTACTACCTAATTCCAGTCAGAATGGCCATCATCAATAACTCAAAATTCAACAGATGCTGGAGAAGATTCGGGGAAAAGGGAATACTTCTATACTGTTGGTGGGAGTGTAAACTAGTACAACCTCTGTGGAACAGTTTGACAACTCCTAAAAGAACTAAAAATAAGCCTTCCGCATTGTCTCACAATCCCTCTACTGGGAATATACCCAGAGGAACTCAAATTACTCTATGAAAAAGAAATCTGCACACGCATGTTTATTGCAGCATTGTTCACAATAACAAAAACATGGAACCAACTGTGCTGCCCATCAAAAGAGGACTGGGTTAAAAAAATACCATACATATACACAGTGGAATATTACACAACCATAAAGAAGGACAATATTATGAACTTCACAGCAACTTGAATAACCTTAGAGTCTATAATACTGAGTGATCTATCACAGAAACAAAGAACTGAGTACCACATGTTCTCACTCATAAGTGGACCTTGAACAATTACCATAATACTTATAAAAAAGGGATTGGTAGTAGTGAGAAACTGCCAGAGGACCTGGGGACACACCTCATCAACAAGGATACCTGCATAATGAACATTTGTATACCTAACTCTGAATTGTACCCCATATCACTAAAATTTAAAATAAAAAAAAAAATTTAAAAAACAAAGCAATTGTCTGACAAAACCACAAAAAGTTGAAAAGTCCAGAGAGGTACCTTGTATGAAATTTTATTTTCAGATTAGCAATATTGTTCTTTTTTTAAAAATTGCATGAACAATAATACCCTGCTTTTCACCATTGCTTTAAATGTAGAGGTACTCATTCAAAAGTGTGTTACATTAATGTTTATTTTGAAGTCCAGCACTTACTATTAGATGCCTCAAATTACCCCTCAACAACTATTAATAAATAGTTTTGGAGAAAAGCCTTCAAAACAAACCAACATAACATAAAATCCTCTTGCAAAATTAAGAGTTAATTAAAGTTAATTGGAAATAACTATTTTTAATAGAGTCTACATGAATTTGGAGAGAAATGGTTTATCAAAGAGAAACCTGATGTGCCACAAAATTATTTTCTCCTCAATTGCAAAGTTTGTATTTCATTCCACCACAAATATAACTTGCTTCTCTATATCAAAATAAGTTTATGACAGAGATCACAAATGTAAGTTCAAGCATAAATATTAGAGAAAGAGCAATAATTCCTAGATTAGCATACAATTTAAGTAAGCATTTATTTAGTACATGACAGAAAACATATCTCCAAAGATATTTTTAAAAAACCAAAGGCTTACCATTTGAAATTAACTTTGAACGGTTGTATTAGCCAAAAATGGAGGTAATCTGCAAATCAAAATAAAATCACTTAAACTGGAGACTGATATTAATTATTTACTCTTTCAACAAATATTTACTCCAAAAAAAAAAATACAAAATTCTCTACCTTCATGTACTTTACCCTTTAAAGAAGTGAGACAAATAATTATCAAATAAGTAAAGAAAAATGGAATATGTCAGATGTTGACACAAATTATTAAGAAAATGTAGATTAGGGAAGTGGATAGAGAGATCTGAAGAAAGGGATACATTTAGAAATGTGTTAATAAGAGACCGAATTACAGTAGTTCCCTATTATCTGCAGTTTCACTTTCCACGATCTCAGTTACCTACAGTCAACCACAGTCCTAAAATATTAAATGGAAAATCAGAAATAAGCAATCCCTAAGTTTTAAATTGTGCCATCTTGTTCCATCTTGCCTGGAACAGGTATCATTCATTTGTGAGGCATATCCACGCTGTATGTTACCTGCCTGTCATTAGCTTTCTGAGTTATCAGGTGAACTGCCTGGTATCACAGTGCTTGTGTTTAAGGTCTAAAGTAGCCTACTGCTTCTTCCCAATGTCTGCATCATTCACCTCCATCTCATCACATAGGCTTTTATCACCTATTCATGACAAGAAGAAAGGTGATGGTATTTGGAGGTGTGGTCTTTGAGAGGTACTTACCTCTAGATGAGTCATGAAAGCAGATCTCCCATGATAGGATTAGTACCATTTAAGAAGATGAGGGTAACAGAGCACTTGTTATCTACCATGTGAAAACACAGCTAGAAGGCAGCCTACGAACCAAGAGGAGGGCTCTCACCAAGAACTCAATCATGCTGACACCCTGATATCAGCATTTCAGGCTTCAAAACTGTCAGAAATAAATGTGTGTTGTTTAGGCCACCCTATCTATGGTATTTTGTTATAGAAGTTCAAACTGACTAAAGCAAACATGTCTCATGACACACAATGAAAAGTCTTAACCTTTAACACTGTGGCAAGTGATTATGGTGACATGATATGCCATGTCATTGTCAAGCTAAGCAAGTAGCTTCCCATCCACTGATGGTCTGTATTGTTGAATATTGAATAAGGTTCTAGTACAAGCAACTCAGGGACTGAATTCTTCCAAAGTGTGTGTATGTGTGTGTGTGTGTGTGTGTGTGTGTGTGTGTGTGTGTGAGAGAGAGAGAGAGAGAGAGAGTTTACGTGTGTGTATTTGTGCATGTAGGCATGTGTGTATGCTATTCTGGACATTAATATGCAGAATGTGAAAGAATCTTGCTCCCTACTTTTCTCATCTGTCATTTATCATAAAGAGATATTCTAAGACTGGAACTTTCACAGAATGGTCAGAAGAATCAGGAAAGTTTTATAACCACTTTCTGTCATTTGTTGACTGGAGAATCCCAGAGCCAAAGGCCAATCATGATTCTCTATATGTGAGTGAATGAATACAGACATTAGATAAGTTTCCTGAAATTGCAGAAGTTAGGGAAATCTTAACCCCCTGTGCTGCTCTAGTCACATGTTAATCTATTGCATTATCTTTAATTTCTTATAATGATTTAACTTACTGTATAACTTTTAAAATTATGCTTGTTTTAGATTGCAAGCTACACAAGGATAGGAGTTTCTGTTGAGTTTATTTATTGGTGAGCCCCAAGTGCTTAGAACAGTGCCAAAGGCATGTAAGATCTAAAAATGATAGAACTGTTAAATGAATGGATGCCATGAAAACATTTCTTCTGCAATCTGATGTTGGTTGGCGAGAAACTCATGCTCCTGCTGGGCATGTGACCAATGCCACCATGTGTTGTTGATGTTATTTGAATCACAGTGCATTTAAAGGTGTAGATCACACAATACCCAGAGGTGCAGGACCAGTGCCAAAACCTGATCATACTGCTATCTACTTATTACAACAGTCAGTAAATACAGAAGTTCCCTATATTTAGAAGTTACAGAAGTTTCAACATTCAGTAAGGACAGAAGTTTGTCATATTTACTGCAAATATTTTCTCTCCCTGCACTAATTTATAATTGGCTATAGGAAAAAAAAAAGTCAGATGGAAAACATAGTATAATTCTTACATTCAGCAGCTTTTAGAATACCAAGTAGGTGCCAGGCAGTGTTTTGGCATAAGGAACACAGTGGTGAGTAATACTTACAAGTATCATGTTACCATGGCATTTACATTCTAGCGGGTTCCATGTTCTCTTTTTCTCTTGATATTGTGAAAGAGATTGTTGTGCCAGTGTGATCAAGGACAGGTTCTGAGATCATGCATTCAGACAACCATGTGAAAGACAATGAGTAGCAAAAACCTCCAGGGGTTGTGAGTAATAAGCAAGATGGTGTTTAGCAAAAATTAAACAATGTTGTGAGCTCAGGATTTCCTTCCATACCTGCTATTCACATCAGTCCTGATCTCAAGAACAGGACTTGAGCCTATAAGACAAAGGAAAGTAGAGACACCTGCTGGAGTGACAGGGTGAGGAAGCAGGAAGGAGACTGACAAAGACTATGGCATTTCTCCTAAGGTCACAGAGAGAAAACCATCAGAAATGTGAATAGACAGAAAAGTTCTCACTACTAATCAAGTGCTTTAATAATTGGATATTTCTAGCCCCTTTTATTATAAAATATAAAAGGGTAATAAAGAACAATTTAATATTTGGAGTATTTAATTCAAAATTATTAAGTGTTAATTGAAAATCCATTATTTTTAGCTACCAATAATTAAAGCAATTACAGAAGAATTCAGTCTCCATTATAACATATTTTTGAGTGAAATATACTAAAAAGGTATTTTCTTTTTTCAAGAGAGTAAACCTTCTATATAAATTCAAAAACAAATAATAAGGCTTCAACAATCCCTATCACTTTGGATAGACTAGATTTATTTATTTTCCAGGAGATGTAACAATTAGATAGATCTATGAGGAATGGAGGATGAGGCCCCTGAGGTCATGGTGGACGTGTTTTCTCAGTTTGCCCATGCTGTGCTAAAAAGCTGTTGTCGAAGGCAAAAGCAGCAGAAGAAAACGCATTTAAAAGGGGGAGGGAGGGCTACTCCTGTGAATTTATGAGAAGTGCATCACAAAGACAAATATTTCAGCCATGCAATTCCATTCGGCCTTTTCAGCTGTGTGTCCATAGCAAGTCAACGGCTAAATTGAAAAATCAATTCCAATTTAAATTATTGGAATAAAGAACACCAGGAGTCAGAGATAAAATGGCTTTGTTCTCTGAGATCCTTTTTAATTGGAAAGTTATTTCTTCAGGGTATTCTAATGGTTCTGAGGGAAGATTGCAAAATAAAGTTGATCGGCTGGGGGAAGGTTAATAGCTAATGTGCTTTCCTTGCTGCACAGCAGTCTCCTGTCTTTATGACATCCCCCGTCATATCTGAAAGGACGGAAGATTCTAAATCATTGGATACATGCAAGGACTGTATTTTTTCTTAGTCTTTCAGAAATCATCCTGAGGCTGAAACCTTGGCAGAGCTTTGCTGCTCTTGCAGCCTTTCCAACTGGACACACTTTTACTTACAAATTTCACTGGCTTTTTCTTTCTTTTCTTCTTCATTTAAAAAAAAATTCATATGAAGATGTCTACCTAATAATAAAGTGGTAATAAATGAAAATAATAGGCACCTGAAAAGGATGCTAGTAAGAGCTATGTTCTTTAATGATTGGAAAAGAAAAAAACTTTGCTAGCTTATATTAAACAGAGAAACAAGAAAAACACTACTAGAGATTCAGTAGATGGAGAACAATGGTACAAAGAGAGCACAGAGGAAAAACAATGTATAGATAGAAAATGTTAATAAATATTGTCATCAAAAGGTTAACACTGAATATACTGAGAAACCAAAAGTCATATTTAGAAAGCTTCAACTCAAAGTTTAAAAAAATAAAGTTTAATTAAACATATAATAACCTTTGCTCTGCCTGGAGAAAATTGTTTGGGGCAGCTGTAGATTAGAAACCCTAAATGAGCATTTAATTTGAAATTAATAAAGCAGCTATGGTATGTGTTAGGAAAAGTTACTGAGGTTTGCTTAGTATATTTAATTACTGTAAAAGAGATAAATCTTGTTGCCATGTAATGAACTCAGAAGTGCAGATACAGTAAATATGTACTTACGTTCTTGTTATTAATGCATTAAATTTGTAAGAATATTTAAGAATTTAATTAGCATTTAATAAGATAGCTATAGCAAATTACAGTAGTTAGACATTAAATGTAAATTAATATTTTTAGTATTTAATTGATATTAACTAATTAATTACTGTTTATTACATGGCAGCTAGATTTATCTTTTATGGAGTTATTAAATCTCAATTAAAATGCTCTTTTAAGAGGGCACATTCAATTAAAAATAATATTCTACAAGAATTTCATAACTTCCTTCTCCTATGTCTGCATAAGTGTGCATAAGTGTATCAAACCAAATAAGCAAGATGGTTTTGAAAGGAACCCAATTGGACCTATGAGTGAGTGGTTCAAGCAATTCCATGCCTGCCCCCTGGTAAAAGCTGTTTATTGAATGTCATTTTTTGTAAGTTATCATCTTTATAGGCCTTAGAAATTTTGACCTTTTCTAATATATCTCCATAGTTAGCACTATCATGTTGAGGGTTTATTTCTTTGAAAAAAGTGACTATGGGCAGCTAAAACTAAGATGCCATATATTATTAAGTATTTCCTCCTAGGTGTGACTTGGTGTGACTTAAGATTTATCTTGATAAAAGTAAAGGAAACACATAACTTGAGGTTTTATTTTACTATCAGAGTCTATGTTGCTCCTGTCATTTCCTGAAATGTATTATGTGCTCAATAAATATGATCTGAATGGAATGTTCAGAATCATCCATGTCTGGTACAAAATCATCCCTGCAGTTACATTATAGTTACTGTGAAATCCAATCTGAGACTACAGAATAGAGGTTAGTTATCCCCACACCAAGTAGGCCTGCTTAATTTTAAACTCTGACTCTATCTTGTTCAAGGTGTAAGACATCTTTAAAAGGTCATATTCATGTATACATTACAGGTGACAATGCCCATCTCTTAGGATTGTCATGAGGACTAAAGGAATTAATAATTGTAGGGCACTTTAGTACAATTTCTACCACATAATAAAAGCTCAGTAAATGCTTGCTGTTGTTAGAAACTCCAGTGTTAAAGAAATGATGTTATCCACAATTTGGAACTGGGGAAGATACATTATGTTCTAGCACACTAAAAACAATTGGTAAACAAATTAACTTACTCTCATCAAGTTTTATTCTCTTAAATAATTAATCTTAGTCATTGTAAATATTTATCATCACCCACAAGTCATTTTTTTGGCAAAGCTATACATGCTGTGTGATCTTAATCTTTTTCTTATGAATCAATCCTTGAAGATCCTTTGTCATTTTTGTTGCTACAATTTTCAAGTATAATGAAGATATTAAATAAAACCTAAATTGCATTGATCTTTCTTCACTCTGCTAGGTATCTAGCATCCCAGTTCAATAAATAGCCATTTATCATTATTTTTTTTTTTAGTCAGTCTTGGATCTTGTGACAGCATTGTTACCTAGGCTAAGTGAAATTAATTTTCTATTAATATTGCCTGAAATCATTTTTGAAACTTAAGCATTCACTCCTAGTATTGCTAACTCATTGTTTGCCTCCTAGAATTAAATTTTGTTCGTAAAATTTATTGATTCAAAAATTACTTGGTTTATATAATAATTAAATATTTAAAAATATATTTCATACTGATTTCTGTTGTTGATTTTCTGAAACAATCAGAAGAAACAGATTCTCATTCCAGCAACTTAGAGACACCATTTACATACCTTAGCTTTCTTTTATATTTTTGTAGAAAAAGACTTTAAACAAAATAATCCTTTTTTAAGACCTTTCAAATCTAGCATGCTATTTAATTATACTCGCCCAAAAAACAAAATTTTTCTCTATTACTGATTTTTGGCTTAGCAATTTTATTTTAGTAGATTTTAAAAATGTTATCATTTTGTTACTTTCTGAGAACATGTAAAAGAAGCAAATTTTTAAATATAAAACCCTTAACCAAAATAATTAATTAAATGAATAATACTATCCTCTATTCCATGAGCAATAATAAAAATGAGAATATTAATAGATTTATGATTAAAAGAATAAAAAGCAGTAAAATAATAGATGGAAAAAGACAAGTCTATGGAAGTATGGTATCGTGTTTCTTTGACTCTTCATCAGTCTCTGCTTTCAGCCCTGGTCTTTGGATATGTTAGACTCAGCTCTGTGGCAGTAAAGAACTAAAGGAGAAATGACAGAGTATTTGACAGATGTGCAGAAAAAGATGACTTACTCAAGAAGAAAAGGAATAAAGATGAGAAGGGGAAAAAAAGCAAACATTTTATCAGAGAAGTTACTAGGGAAAAACTAGAGAGAAAATGGATACAGGATACAAGATTATCTTGAATGTTGGGACCTGGATTTGAAATTGAAAGATATAACAGGAAGAAATTTATTTTCATCGCTAATGTTTTGAGTAGAAACAATAGGAATCTGACAAAGAGAAGAAAATTAGAACCAAAAACAATGATTTAGTTGCTTTAAGAATCACCTGAAATACCTGAAAGGAGAAGAGTTTATTAGATAAGATGAAACTGAGGTCACCTGTATTGACTGAAATATCTGAGAAGGAACAAAATTCAATGTCTAACTTAGCATGACGTCTTTGATTACAAGGTCTATTTCCTCAATCAGGAGGTAAACAGGTGTTCCAGGATCTGCTTCAGCTAGCAGAATAAATCCATAATCACATTTTTTGGATATAGTCTTCATATTTCTGCTCTTGCCTGGGTAGATACCTGCTCACCTATTTCTATCCATCCATCCTTCAGGTTCAACATGTGGCACTGCTATAAATGTTTCAGCGTCAAATTTTCTCAGCTTTATGGTGCTTCATCTTACCTCTGCTGGTTTAGGACTTCACAAATGATATTTTCCCATGTTTTATTTTTATTTAATTTTTAGACATTTTATATGCTAGCACATCCAAGAGAGGATATAAAACACTCTGTTTCATAATAATTTGATTTGTCAGCAACAAAAAGTTTTCCGTGTCTCATATGAATGCCAGTGGTGTCAGAATTAGAGGAGAAAAGTGCTAGAAAAAAGGAATCTGTGGTATTAATCAGTGAATGCCTATCACAGAGTAACATGCAATATTATCTTCATAGCTAGAGATTAAGCCTTGAGTGTATTATCAGAGATATATTTCAGGAACACCTGCAGAGAGTGCCCTTTTAAATCTACATGAAAATAACCATCCCTTACAACTCTGTCAGGGCTATTTACATGTCACAGGTTAGTGCCTTTTACCAGTTCTGTATGACTAGCATGCAACATTTATTATTGGTCCCATATTCCCAAGTGGTGCAAATGCACCTCTTCTCCAGGCCCCATTCTCAAAACACTGACATGCTCTGGTTGAGGGAGAGTCAGTCATTTAGGTCAGCAAAGATTATGGGGTTTTAATATTAATTTCTTGATTTATATATGCGGCATTCATAAGTTCCGTAACTTTTATTTCAATTTATATTTGAATGGGTTTCTTACTTGCTTATCCACTGTTGTTTTGAGATTGCAACAAGGGGACCAAGAGTTCAAGAAAGTGTTAACCGGTATAATGTGTAGTTGAAGAACGCAATTCAGAAGAATACATATCAGTTGACTGTAGCAGTGGCTGAGTATACCACAAAACTATGGGAAAAAATGATCATGATACATGGATAAAATATTAGAGTTGAATCTCAGGATGGGGTTTGCTGTGAGGTTTGGGAAGAGGTGTAAGATGTCTGACTACTGAAAGAGATCCCTGCATCTGATAGTGAGCAAACTGGGAACACCAGGGAAGCCTGTGACTAAATTTAGCGCCACCAAAAGTGTGCACTTTATACATAATGACTCTCAAAACATTTGTAAACACTAAGGAAGAGTTTTATTCTGCCTTGCACGTTAACACCCATGACAGTCTTAACAGATCATTCCTTTTAGGAAGACAATATGGAAAATTACCTTCCTTGTTGAGAGATGAGCCGGAAGTAGAAAATGAGAAATCAAGTAAGGAAAATTTAATTTAAGACCTAACAAAATTCGGTCATACATACCTATTCAAGTAATTTTAAAAGATGTTATACATTTCCAAATTCACTCTTCATTCACTCTTTGACAGCCAATATAACTGTGTTGTTTGTCACTGTAAGAAGGTACCGGACAACAGAGAGGGTAAGTGATGAAGTCCAGATAGAGTTTCCCTCAGAAAGACTTGAAGCTTAACCCAGAAGAATTTGCAAAGTATAGCCAAATGTAAAAGTGGTCTCTCCTCGGGTGTTCCCTCATATTCTAAATTCTAATGTACCGCTGATTATAAAATGCATAATTGATCTGAAAACGGTTGGGTATTCCCTCATACTCTCATATTTCTTAGGCATTATTCTAAACTCTAATGTACCACTGATTATAGAATGAATAAATGACTTGAAAGCAGTAGAGACAAAGGAAGAAAATAAATACTATATATGAAATATGTGTTTTAAATTGTGAAAAAGAAAGCGTTCCTCTGAACTCAAGAAGTTTAGGGTTGTATCAAATGAATGTTCTTTAGATGAGTTATTCTAAGAATTTGTTGCAGAGCCCTAGACAAATACAGAACTAGAATCAGAGAGATTGTCTTTTCTCTATCTTTTAAAAAAGTTCTACAGAATATTCCAATACAAATCAAACTTCAAGAAGCACTGGATTACAGGAAAATAGCTATATAAATAATAGAATAAACACAAATATATAACATTTAATTTTCTCTATAAGATATGTTTTCAAGCCGGGCTTGGTGGCTCAGTCTGCAATCCCGCACTTTGGGAGGCTGAGGTGAGTGGATTGCCTGAGTCCGCAGGTTCGAGACCCGCCTGGGCAAATTGGCAAGACCTCATCCCTACAATAAATCAAAAATCAGCCAGGCATGGTATCGCGTGCCTGTAGTTCCAGCTCATTGGAAGGCTGAGACGGAAAGATCGCCGGAGCCCAGCAGGTCGAGGTTACGGTGGCCGGGAGCGTGCCACTGCACTCCAGTCTGGGCGACAGAGTGAGACCCCAACTCAAAAAAAAAAGATATGCTTTTAATACAACACTTATGTGACCAACATTCATCTTGGTAGTTTGATCAGTTTTGTTTGGAAACAAAATCTTTAGTCTCTTAAGTCAACAAATGTATACAATATTCACTTTAATTTGAGACATTGGATAACAAGTGTCATATTGATTCTAATTGGAATAGTTGTGAAATTTTAAAATGCCCTTCTCAAGCTGAAAGAATCTTTAGTTATGGTTATTTTAAATCATTTATATATTAAAATTCTGCTAGGGCATTTTACCTTTTAACCCTCTTTTTAAAACTTTAATGATAAATCTTTACTTAATTTTTTTGGCTTTATTTCTACACTTGACATATACATGTAACTCTCCCGTTAATATTAGTGGAAATGGAATTTATGTGCATTCATTGATAGGAGATTAAAACTTTTTGTATCTTATTTTCAGATATAGGCTTATAGCTTCTGAGAATATATTTGATCAGAGCAGAAAAGCAGCCTGATGAGTATCATTTTGATTGATAAGACATTGTGATCCATAATTGATATAATCTTAGATCTGTCAAAGCAGCAAAAGTTCATGTTGAAATGTGATGGGGTTTAAGCATGGCATAAGTTGGAAATAATATTGTATCATGTAAAGAAGGAAGATACAGACACAAAGCTACTAATTCATATTAAATTAAAAATATGTTGGAAAGCATAGTAATTATAATTAGTAACTAGTTCTCAGAACTTGACATTCCACACAAATGTCACTCCCCAGGGTATTATACAGGAATTAGAGTGTCCTTTCTCTGTCAGACTGATACATACTACTGAAAAAGTAAAGGAAAAGAGATCTGATTCTTGGTAACTTTTAGGATTTAAATATAAATGTATCATTTATTTGTGTGTCTGACTTAGGTAATAATTATAAATCTTATTCCCTTTTTGTATATTGAAAATATCTTGTGCTCAAAAATATTCCTTGCATTAAAAAATCAAAATATAGAAGAACAGATTAATTTTGTTTTCAGAGCTTTCCAGAGGGTGGGGATGGGAGTTAGGTAAAGTGATATTTTTATTCTACTTGATCACAGAATTTTACCCTCTGAGAAGAAAATTTTTGCCATCATGAGTTTGTACCTACATTGCTCTAATAAGCTATCCATTTTATCCAATCTAAGACTACTCCACATATATAGAAACCAAGCATCAATTACTAGCCAGCCCCAGTCATTATGTCAAAAATCAACAAGTAGAATGAGAGCCGGATCTATTATAATTAGGAATTAATACCTAATTTTTTTTTAGATATTATGATTATTAGTGTTTATCTTCTCAAACATTCTCAGTACTACTAGTGAAGAACTCTTGACTACACAAAAACTAAACCAAACAAAACCCAAAGACTTTCTGTGTTTGAAACAAACATGCGGATAGTTATACCATTTTTCTACGACATCAACCCCTCTGAATCCACTGGGCCTCAAACACATTTTCTTTTTAACCTTTAATTTTTTTAATTCAGGGTTAGGTATACAAATGTTCATTATACAGGTACCCTTGTTGATGAGGTATGCCCCTCCTTCCCCAGACAGTCTCCCATTACTGCCAATCCCACTTCCCCGCCCCTCTCCTGGCAATTTCCAGCTAATGCCAATCTTTTTCTTATACTATTATGATAATCGTTCAAGATCTGCTTATGAGTGAGAACATGTGATAGTCAGTTCTTTGATTCTGTGAAAGATGACTCAATATTATAGACTCTAAGTCCAACCAGGTTGCTGTGAAGTTCATGATTTTGTTCTTCTTTATGGCTGCATAATATTCCATCATGTATATGTACAACATTTTTTTAATCCAGTTCTCTTTTGATGGGCAGCACGTTTGGTTCCATGTTCTTGCTACTGTGAACAATGCTGCGATAAACATACATGTGCAGGTATCTTTCTTATAGAGTGATTTGAGTTCTTCTGGGTATATTCCCAGTAGGGGGATTGCAGGGTCATATGGAAGGTCAATTTTTAGATCTTTTAGGAATCGCCATACTGTTTTCCACAGAGGCCGTACTAGTTTACACTCCTACCAACAGTGTAGAAGTGTTCCCTTTTTGCTGCATCCTCTCCAGCATCTGTTGTTTTTTTTAGTTATAGATAGCTATCCTGACTGGAGTAAGGTGGTATCTAAGTGTACTTTTAATTTGCATTTCTTTGATGACTAGAAAGTCAGAGCATTTTTTCATGTATCTGTTGTCTGCTTGTATGTCTTCTTTTGAGAAGTATCTATTCATATCTTTTGTCCACTTTGTAATTAGGCTGTTTTGTTTTTTTTGTTTTTTTTTTTTCTTTTCCGCATGTTTGAGTTCCTTGTAGATCCTAGATGTTAGGCCTTTGTCAGAGTTACAGTTGGCAAAAATTTTTTCCAGTCTGTGGGCTGTCTCCCTGCTCTCTTGATGATTTCTTTGACTCTATGGAAGCTAGTCAGTTTGAAATGTCCCACTTGTCTATCTTATCTCTGATGGCATGGGTACTTGAGTTTTTGGTCAGGAATAGGTTGCCAGCTCCAATTTCCATCTATGCCTAGATGTTCGAGGTTTTTTATCAAGAAAGTGTGCTGGATTTTGTCAAAAGCTTTTTCCGTGTCTAATGATATAATCATGTGGTTTTTGTTTTTACATATTTTGATGTATTTAATTACATTTACAGTCTTACAAATGTTGAGCCAGTCCTGCATCCTGGGGATGAAGCCTACTTGGTCATGGTGGATGTTTTTTGAGATGTGTTGTTGAATCTGATTTGCAAGGATCTTGTTGAGAATTTTCACATCTATGTTCATCAAGGATATTGGCCTGTAGTTCTCTTTGCTGGATCTTTACCTGGTTTGGGTATCAATGTGATGTTAGCTTCGTAAAATGATTTGGGGAGAGTTCCATCTTTCTCAGTTGCCTGGAATACTTTCAGTAAGATTGGTATCAGTTCCTCCTTGTGTGTTTTGTAGAATTGTGCTGGAGAGCCATTTGGTTCAGGGCTTTGTGTGTGTGTGTTTGTGTGTAGGCAGTTTTCTTATGACATAGTCAATTTCCTGGATTGTTACTGGACTATTTAGGGTCTTGATTTCTTCTTGTTTCAACTTGGGGAAGTTGTGTGATGTCAGAAAGTCCTCCATTTCCTTTAGAGTTTCAAGTTTGTTTCCACATAAGTGTACATAGTAGTCTCTGATAATCTTTTATATTTCTTCAGGGTCAGTTGTGACTTGATCTTTTGCATTTCTAATTGTGTTTATTTGAGTGTTTTCTCTCTTTTTCTTGGTCAGTCTAGCTAGGGGACCATCAATATTGTTTACTCTTTCAAAGAACCAGCTTTTTGTGTCATTTTTTTTTGTATTATCTTTTTATCATCTATGTCCCAAATTTGAGCATTTATTTTTGTGACCTTGATTCTTCTACTGAAGTTAAGGTTTTGGTGGTCTTGCTTTTCCAGCTCCCTGAGGTGATTTGTTAGGCTGTTAACTTGTGATCTTTCTATTTTCTTCATGTGTGTTTGTAGAGATATGAATTCCCCTCTTACTACTGTTTTCATGGCATTCCAGAGGTTTTGGTGAGATGTTTCTTTGTTTTCATTTGTTTCCAGGTATCTTTTAATCTCTGTTTTTATTTCCATGTTGACCCAGGAGTTGCTTAGCATCATGCTGTTTAGTATCCAAGTCTTTGTGGGTTTGAGGGGATCTTTTTGGTGTTGATATTTATTTTTATTCCACTGTGGTCTGAGAAGATGCATGGCAGTATTTCAATCTTATGAAATTTGTTTATGCTTGATTTATGGCCAAGTATGTGGTCTTAGAGTACATTCCATGTGGTGATGAGTAAAATATATATTCCATGGTCGTTGGGTGGAGTGTTCTGCAGGTATCAATTAAATCCATTTGGTCAAGTGTCATGTTGAGGTTCTGGATCTCCTTGTTGATTTTTTTTCTTGATGATCTGTCTAGGTTGTGAGTGGAGTATTTAAGCCCCCAACTACAATAATGTTAGAGTCTATATCTTTTTTAAGTTTGCCTAGAAGCTGCTTGATGAAAGTTGGTGCTCCTATGTTGGGTGCATTGTGTTTAGGATGGATATTTCTTGTTGATGGATTGAACCTTTTATAATTATGTAATGACTTCCCATATCTTTTTAAATTTTTGATAGCTTAAAGGGTATTTTTTCTGATATTAAGATCATGACTCCTACTTTCTTTTGTGTTCTGTTTGCCTGAAATTTTGTTTTCCATCCTCTTACTTTGAGTCTGTGAGTGTCCTATCTGGTGAGATGAGTCTCTTAGAGACAATACATTGTTGTCTCATGATAGTTTATCCATTTTGCCATTCTATATCTTTTCAGTGGTGCATTTAGTCCATTCACATTCAGGTTAATTATTGAAATGTGAGAGTTTATCCCTGTCATAAGGTTCTTATAGAGTTGTTGTTGTTCCCATTTGTTTGTTGTTTTTCTTTTGATTTTTGGGTTGATTCATGTGTGCTTTCAATCTTTTTCCTGCATTCTTGTGAAGGCCTTGTCGTTCTTTTTTCCTTTCTTCTGTGTTTAATGCTTTTTTAAGTGTTTCTTGTAGAGCGGGTCTGGAGGCAGCATAAACTCTTAGGGATTGAATGTCTGGGAAAGATTTTAATTCTTCATAACAGATGAAGCTTAGCTTGGTTGGGTAGGTAAATCAGTTTGTTCTTTTTGCTTAGGATTGCTTTGGTTAGTCTCACTTTTGAATTTTAGCATTATTTTTACCTATTCTGTGAAAAGTGATGTTGGTAGTTTGGCAGGGATCGCATTAAACCTGTAGATTACTTTGGGTGATATGGTCATTTTAACAATGTTGATTCTTCCAATCCATGAGCTTGAGATGTTTTTTCATTTGTTTGTGTCCTCCATGATTTCTTTCATCAGTGTTTTGTAGTTCTTCTTATAGAGTTCTTTCACCTCCTTGATTAAATATATTTCTAGGTATTTTAGCTTTTTGGTTGCTATTGCAGATAGAATTGAATTCTTGATTTGATTCTCAACATGATCGCCAATGGTGTATAGTAGTGCTTCTGATTTGTGTGTATCAATTTTGTATCCTGAAAGTTTACCAAATTCATTGATCAAGTCTAGGAGTCTTTTGGAGAAGTCTTTAGGATTCTCTAGATATAAGGTCATATCATCAGCATACAGAGATAGTTTGATTTCTTGTTTTCCAATTTGGATACCCTTTATTTCTTTCTCTTGCCTGATTGCTTTGGCTAAGACTTCCAGTACTATGTTGAATAGGAGTGGTAAAAATGGGCAACTTAGCCTTGTTCCAGTTTTTAGAAGGAATATGTACAACTTTTCTCTGTCTGAGATGACATTGGCTATGGGTTTATCATACATGTCTTTTATTATTTTGAGGAAAGGACGCTGGATTTTATCAAATGCTTCTTCTGTGTCCATTGAGATGACCCTATGATCATTTTTAATTCTGTTCAAATGTGAGTATATCACATTTATTTACTTGTATATGATGAACCATTCGTTTATCCCTGAATTAAAACCCCTTTGATCACAGTGGATTTTTTTTTAATGTGTTGTTGCATTTGGTTTGCTAGTCTTTTGTTGAGAATTTGTGCATATATGTTCATCAGGGATATTGGTCTATAGTTTTATTTTCTTGTGTCTAACTGTTTGTTTTCTTGAGGCTGCACAAAAAAGTTTACCTTGGGAGTGTAAGGTTGCCCAGTTTCCCCTCCTTAGCTTCAGGCATTCTGTGTTTAATGTTAAAATGCAGGCTATCTCAGGTATTCTCAGGGTAACCTTTCCTAGCCAAGAACAGTCTGTGGCAGTGGAATTTGCCCTTGGGGTCGGTTCCTTCTCAGGCTGGTTAGAAAGCAGCCTGCAAGAGGGCTTTTGTTCCTGCCTGTAGGTTTCTTCCATGGAGATCTGTCAGAGGATAGCTGTTGGCAAGGCAGTTTCCCATAACAGACAGGAGTCCCATGAGGCTCAGGGGGCCCACCTAGTCAGTGGCAGGAGCACAGAATTTCTGAATTCCCCTCACTCACTCCCTGCTGCATCTGGAGGCTGCTCGTGATTTGTGTCACGATACAGGCAAGTCTTATTAGTTTCAACCCAGGTCAATCAATTTTTTTCTTCTTTTCACATTTTTGGTGAGTCACAGGGCATGCTGCTGATTCTATTCCTCTCTGAGTGCTGAGAAAATCCTCTCTATCTTGGTTTAGTCCATAAGAGAAACACAGTCTAGTTGTTTGTCGTTGCCCATCTTAGTCCCGTGTGGTAAGTTTTGAAGTTAGAAACTGTGAGTCCTCTAGTTTTGTTCTTTTCCAAAATTATGTTGGCTATTTGAGGTCCCTTGATATTCTATGTGAATTTTAGAATGGGTTTTTTCTTTTCTGAAAAAAAAATCATTTGTATTTTAACAGGGGTTACATTGAATCTGTAGATCATTTTGGGTAGTCAATACTATAGATCTGTAGATCATTTTGGGTAGTCAATATAATACCAAAGGTATCAATCATCTTATCAATAGTAAATCTCCCAATCCATGAGTGGGAAATGTCTTTCCATTTATTTATATCTTCTTTAATTTCTTTTAGCAATGTTTTATAGTCATTGTACAGGTTTTTTACCTCCTTGGTTAAATTAATTTCCAAGTTTTTTAATGCCATTGTAAATAGAATTGTTTTCTTAATTTCTTTTTTGGATTGTTTATTGTTGGTGTATAAACATACAACTGATTTGTGTGTGTGTGTGTGTGTGTGTGTGTGTGTGTTGACTTGTTATCCTGCCACTTTGATCAATTCATTTTAGTTCTAATGTCTAATGTTATTCGGTATACTTTCTAAAGTTTTCTACTTATAAGGTTATATAATCTGCAAACAAATAGTTTACTTCATTCTTTCCAATTTGGATGTCTTTCGTGGCTAGAATTTTCAGTACTATGTTAAATAGAAGAAGCAAGAGTTGACATCCTTGCTGTGTTTCTGCTCTTACAGGAAATGCTTTCAGTCTTTTACCATTGAGTATGATGGTTAGTGAGGATTTTTTTTTTAGTATATGGCTTTCATTATGTTGAGATAGTTTCCCTCTATTTTTAGTTTGTTGAGGGTTTTTATCATGAAAAGATGGTGAATTTTGTTAAATGCTTTTTTCTTCATATCAATTGGGATGATTATGTGGTTTTCTTCCTTCATTCTGTTAATATGGCATATTACACCAGATCTGTACCACATCAATTGATTTTTTTTTTTTTTTAGTTGAAGTCTCACTCTTGTCACCCAAGCTGGAGTGCAGTGGCATGCTCATGATCACTGCAGCCTCCACCTGTTGGACTTAGGTGATCCTTCTGTCTCAGCCTTCCAAGTTGATTTTTCATGTGTTGGACCATCCTCACATTGCAGGAATAAATCCCATCTGGTCATGGCATATAATTCTTTTAATATGCTACTGAATTCAGTTTTCTAGTATTTTATTAAAGACTTTTGCAGGTTCATAAGGGATATCAATCTGTAGTTTTTGTGTAGTATAGTTTTGGTATCAGAGTAATTCTGGGCTCAAAAAATAAGTTGGTAAGTGTTTCTACCTCTTCAAGTTTTTGAAAAGTTTGAGAAGTATTTGCGTTAGTTCTTTTTAAAAATATTTGGTAGAATTCATCAGTAAAGCCATCAAATCCAATGCGATCTTTATTTCCTCATATGATATCAAGTTATTGTCTAGTGTTCTTTCATTTCAACCTACAGGACTCCCGTTAGCACTTCTTGCAGAGCAGGTCTAGTAGTAACTAATTTCCTCAGCTTTTGTTTATCTGGGAAAGTCTTAATTTCTCTCTCACTTCTGAAGGATATTTTGCCACATATCAGTCCACTACCTACTGACTTCCGAAGTCTCTGATGAGAAATCTGCTAAAAATCTTATTGAAGATCACTTGTAGGTGATGAGTTGCTTCTCTCTCACCACTTTCAAGATTCTGTCTTTGTATTTGTCTTTCAACTGTTTAAATATAATATATCTTGGTGTCTTGGTCTTTGAGTTTATCTTATTTGAAGTTCATTGAGCTTCTTTGATATTTATATTCATGTCTGTCATCAAATTTGATTAAATTAATTTTAACCATTTAGTCATTATTTCTTCTTTCCATCATTCTTTCCATCTCTCTTTCTCTTCTTCTTCTTGGACTCCCACAATGCCTATGTCAGTCCATTTGATGATGTCCCACATGTCTCTCACATTCTGTTTACTTTTCTTCCATCTGCTTTTTTTTTTTTTTTCTGTTCCTCAGGCTAGATAATTTCCTTTGTCCTATTTTCGAGGTTACTGGTTCTTTGTTCTGCCTGCTTAAATCTGCCTTGGATTCCCTCTAGTGAATTTTTCACTGCAACTATTACACTTTTCAGCTTCAGAATTTCTTTGTGGTTTCTCATCAGGTCTTCTGTCTCTTTATTGATATTCTCATTTTATGCATACTTTTTCACCCCCATGTATCCCTTCAGATGTTGGAGCATCTTTTAGAAAATTGTTTTAAAGTCTTTGTTTGATAGATCCACCATTAGGTTTTTTAATTTTTGTTTTTGTTTTGAGTTGGAGTCTCACTCTGTCACCCAAACTGGAGTGCAGTGGCATGCTCCCAGCCACTGCAGCCTCGACCTGCTGGGCTCTGGCAACCCTTCCGCTTCAGCCTTCCAAGTAGCTGGAACTACAGACGCACACTACCACGCCTGGCTAATTTTTAATTTTTTGTAGAGATGAGGTCTCGCCAAGCTGCCTGGGTGGGTCTCGAACCCGTGGGCTCAGGCAATTCACTCGCCTTGACCTCCCAAAGTGCTGGGCTTACAGGCTGAGCCACCGAGCCCGGCCTAGGTGTTTCTCAGGAGGAGTTTCTGTCACTTTATATATATATTTTTCTTTTGAATCAGTCTACTTTCCTGTTTCTTTGTATACCTGGCAATTTTTTGCTGAAAATTGAAATTTAAATCTAATATAGTGGTAACACTGGAAATCAGATTTTTCCCTCTTCTCCAGAGTTTGTTCTTTTTTGTTTTTGTTTGTTTTTTAATTGTTGTAGGCTATTTATGTGCTGAGGATTAGCCTGAGACATAAACTTAGTCTTCTTAGCTTTTTTTTTTTTTCTTTTTCTGAGCCTGTACCTCTCCCTGGGTAGGCAGTATGACTCTCTAGTTTTCTTATGTATGCAGTTGCTTTTGAATGTTCTAGTCTTTAATGTCTGGTCCCAAAAGGGGGGAAAAAAAGAAAAACACAGAGGAATAAAAACGTGTCAGCCCTTTAAATAGCTTGGAATTCCCTTTACCTGGGGTGGGGGTACTCGAAACAGAGTGTAATCAAAGTGGCTGCCTGCCCCTTTGTCTTCACCTCTGTGATCAGAAGCATCAATCAGCAACCAGGTCCCAAATGTTTGGAGGACAGGGCCCTTTTTGCCCTTCCTGTCTCCCTCAAGCTGTGTGCAAGCTGCTCAGGAACATATGTACAGCTGCCTGCCCGGGAGTGAGGTAGCTATTACTGTGCCAAGAACTGAAATGGACCAAAACTAACTGCAATTTACTTCCCAAGCCTTCCTCTGGAAGTCGCAAGTTTTCAAGATACTCCAGAGTTCCAAAATAGTTACATCAGCCAGATTCTGCCTTTGTAATTGTTTTGTAGGTGGGGAGACAGATCCCAGGTACTTCCTATCCTGCCATCTCTCTGGATTCCTCCTTTCAGGGACTTTTTATTGCTGTTTTGCGTACATCTCTGAAAAGATAAGGTATCTGGTTTCCAAGCCCATAGTAGATCAAAAGCACCAGTTCAGAAAGGAAAAGGCAAGCAGCAACAGGCAGGCCCACCATCTCACTACAATCAGAAGCGCCTAAAGCATTTCTGTTCCTGACTTCCTGTCTGCTGTTCAGCTATCCCTGCTCTACCCATGGCTGTTGCTCTGCTCCCACAGACCACTGCCTGTCCTACCCACTCCCCTGCTGGTTGAAGACGTCTGCTTTTCCCGACCAGTTCTTTCAGAGAAAGGTTGCCAGAACAGAGAAGTGTCCACAGAATACATTTCTTCTTCTCCTTCTTCAACTCCTTTACCATCATCTTCTCTTTCTAAAGGCACAAAACTCTTTCCAGCAGTCAGAACCTGCTGTTGAGCGGGAACCACCCTATCAGAATATAATCTTTACTCAAAGAATTTTTCCTTAAGTCTCCTGTCTTTTCCTGAAGATTTTTTGTTTTGTTTTGGAGGGGACATTCTCTCTTTTGCCATTAAAACTTTCTACACATTGTAAGGCCTATTTGTGAGCTGAATTTTAATTTCTGGGTTTCTAGATCAATGCAAATCGGAAGGTATAGTTAGGCATCTAGCTACAACGTTCCAAAGGAATTACATTTCTGGACTTATACCATTAGGAGGAAGTGCCAGTCTGCTCAGATCTTGCAAATGACCTCTAGGGGGCAGTGCTTCCTAATTCACATTCCAGCCTATCAGAGACTTACTTCTGGCTTAGTAAAAATATTCTTACACTTTCCCACCAAATTAGTGGACATATACAAACATAGGTATGCATATATGCACACACACATACACACAAATTAACTTTAATATTCAATCTTGGCAATGGTGTGGTAAACTGTTGCTTTCAAATGAAAAAGAAAAGGAGCTCTGTCAAATATTAATGATAGTGTTGTACATTGGAACATGTTTGGAAAGAAATATAGCAGAATATATCAAGAATCACAAAAATGTTCTCTGACATAGTGATTGCATTAAATTACCTAGAGTCTCAGGAAATCTTCTAAAATGTGGGAAAAGTCATGTCTTGCATTATGTATGATGCTGAAAAATGATAAGAAAGTTAAAGGTGAATAATAGATTAAAGATATTATAGTACATTTATCTGATTGAATTCTATATTGATATTAAAATGATTAATATGCAGTCTATGTAACAATATATGGGGCACAATTGCTACCTTTCAGTAATTGCTTACTATGTCCCAGGACAAATATTTTAGATATGTTATGAATGTTACTTCATTTCTGTCCCATAACAACCTTGTGAAGCAGGTACTATCCCTATCCACTCTCAAAGGTTCTTCCTTTATGCCCCTTGTCTTCTTTCTGTCTCTCCAGTCTGACTTCCCTTTTCCACTTAATAGGAAGAGAACTCCTTAAAGAAGCTCCAAGCTGACTCTAAAGCCTGGGCTTTTAAACATTACCCTAAACTGTCTTCTATTTAAGTTGATATTAAACAGAAAAGCAAAAAGAAGTTAGATTACACAATCATTGTATCCACTACAATTTGAACTTTAGAGATGTTGCCTCTAGGAAAAAAAACTTGGAAGTGAACACACAGAATTGATGACAGTTGTCTTAAGGTAGTGGAATTTGAGGGAGATGATTTTCCCCAAAATTTTCCTTAGTGTAGTTAAATTATTCTGACAATATAAGCCGCAACATTTTAAGGTTCCCCAAATAAAAATAATTGGTTCCTCAAATGATGGATCATTTTTTCCTTGCTTTAAAACACTCTATGGTCATTGTAATGTTTAGACATTTAAAAAATATGCTAAGCGATAAAAAATGTGATTAAGTTTGGAAGTTTAGAGCTTAAGGACAGAAATATTGATACTCTCACACAAACTCATCAGTATACTGCTTTGTCAATTTTGATTTTCAGTTCATTGGCTCACTTGATTTTTCCAGTGCCTAAAAGGTGCAACTTTAACTTTTCTAAAACTTGTCCAGAAAGCTAATTCACTAAAGGCTCAGTATAGCCACAATTCTTCCATGTTTATCATATTTACTGGCTAGCCTGCCCGCCCCGGGAAAGGCCTCTAGGGTGCCGGACACACGCGTCATCCAATCTCACTCAGCACAGCTGGACACACAGCTGCAGGATGCAGCTGGCCGAGTCTCCAGAATAATCATCACTGAAAAATGTTGAAGAGAAATGCTCTTCTGAAGATTCACCTTTGCCATCATCCTCTCTTTCTATCCTTCTAGGCTGATCCTCTACCTATTGTTGCTAAACTATTAACAGTTGGTGAAAGATGAGGCCCTTGACTCATCTTTCCCAAACATATATGTCAACTGCAGAAATCTTGGGAACAAATACTGCCCCCACCAGGCAAAAAGTCAGCAGAAGCTGCAGCTTTCATTCAGGCTTAAACACCTAGCAGGAAAAACAGTAACTATGTCGGTCTTTTGCTTAAAAGTATGCAATATTTTCTGATTACTAAATTAATATTTAGTATAGAAAAATGAAAAAGTACAAATAAATTTTAAAAACTTAAAACCACCCCAAGACCTTTCACCCAGATATAGGCACTAACTATATACTTTAAATTACATTTAATATTATAACTTAATCTATTTATATGTATTTAAATAGCCACTCATTATATATATATTTACTTATTTAAATTCCTAGCCTTTAAAAAATCTGTAATCTGTTTTCTACTTTATTTTCAGTTAGCATCACTTGCTTCTTCCTATTTTATTAACTATGCTGCAAAAATACATTGTAATGTTTTATGCATGATATCATAACTTTAGAAGCCATTCCCCTGCAGTTTTGTTGTAATATTAGCACCATCTGACTCCTCTTTCTGTATTCCATAACTCCACTGAATCCTCATGGGCATTTAGCACTCTCTGGCTTCAATGAGAATTAAGCACAGGAAGAGGAAAAGCAGGCCATCTGTGCAGGAAGGTAAAACCCGTGTAAATTAAATGGGGTGTGAAAAAAGGCACTTATGCTCTTTAAATATATGCTACTTGAGAGAAATGCTTACCTATGTACAGAACTAATCACTGGACACACAGGCTTCAGGTGAATGACTGGTCCTGAGTGTTCTTTGTTCATAAAGGAAAAGCAATTCTATTTTTCAAAACAATTTTTATAGCTCCAAGATGACCCGAGAGATTTTGATCAAACCTTAAACTTTCAAGGATGTTAAGCCAAACACAAAACAAACCTCCGTTTCTGGCAATGGTACCACTTTCCTCCCAGCTCTACTTACCAGCTGATTTATTTTGGATTTATATTCATCCAGAAATGTTTGCTCACACGTTGCCATCTCCTTCTTACTGATGGGTTTTTGCTCCTTCCCCTTTTCCCAATATCTGCCATCACCTATCGCCTCCCTTCCTCCACTAGAACACTTTGCAGTTGAACAGCATGGCGATGGAGGATGTGAGATTTGAGGTCACGCTGAATGTTTGAATTTTGTCTGCGGTAACTTAAGAAAGTAACTTATTTTCTCTGTCTCTTGTTCTGCAATCTGACAATGGGAATGACAGTACCTACCTCCTAAGACTGTTGTGAAGAGCACATGTGCTAATTTCTATAAAGCGCTTTTAGAACAGTGCTCAGCACACAGTGAATACTTGATCAATATTGCTATTATCGTTACTACTGGAGGAACTTCCTAGATGCTTTCTCTGCTTTCAGGCTCTCAACCCACACAAGAATAATTATAGTTACTCATGTTGCCAGCTGAGTGCTTCCTAGGTGCCAACTTTGGTCTAAAGTTTATCATATGTTTCATTTTTTTTTCTTACAACAATCTGCACACTAGACATTATCCTCCATTTTACAGGTGGGAAAACTGAGGCTCGGAAAAGTTCCATTCCATCTTTTATGATTCCTTTAAAAAATTGCAACATCGGCTGTTGCCTTGCTAAGCTATGGTGTGGCCATGTGCTCTTTGAGCTATGGCCAAGTCTTGTTTTCTTAAGCTTTGGCCCCCTTCCTTACTGGGAAGGTGAGTCTTCTCTCTCCCTAATTTATTTTCTAAATAAACTATATTTTCTCATCTAAAAAATTGCAACATCCTTTTTAATCACATTCTTCATTTGCTCAAATGACCATGAGATATTCAATTAACTGTCCCTACCTTACTTGCGCTTTCCAATCATGGGTATTGTGTTGGTGCCTGTTAACTCATTTTCTCTGTAACCCAATATGGCCATTCCAAGTCTATGCCCTGCCTTCTCAGCTCCAGTTCTGAGGTTCTTTTTGTTTTTTTTTGTTTTTTTTTTTTTGAGTTGGGATCTCACTCTGTCGCCCAGACTGGAGTGCAGTGGCCGCTTCTGGCCCCCGCAGCCTCAACCTACTGGGCTCCAGCTATCCTTCCGCCTCAGCCTTCCAAGTAGCTGGAACTACAGGCGCATGCTACCATGCCCGGCTAATTTTTTGATTTATTGTAGAGATGAGGTCTCGCCAAGTTGCCCAACCCGCGGGCTCAGCAATCCACTCACGTCAGTCTCCCAAAGCGCGGGATTACAGGCTGAGCCACTGAGCCCGGCTGTTTTTTCTTTTTAGAGAGACAGAGTCTTACTCTGTTGCCAAGACAGAGTAAGTGGCATGATCATAGCTCACTGCAGCCTCATGTACTCCTGGGCTAAAGAGGTATTCTTACTTCAGTCTCCCCAGTGGCTTGGACTCCAGATGCTTGTCCCCCACCCAACTCTTGGTTATTTTTTAAATTTATTTTTTGTAGAGATGAGATCTCACTATGTTGCTCAGGCTGGTCTCAAACTTCTGAGTTCGAGCAATTCTCCCACCTTCAGCCTCACCAAGTGCTGGAATGACAGGTGTGAACTACCGTGCCCTGCCTCCTTACTACCATTTTTATCGTAAGACAAAGATTTCAGGCTTTACCTTCTCCTAGAAGTGTAATGAAATACTCGTTTCCTGTACTTCTTGGAGCACTCACATTGAACGTCCCTGAATTGAGCTATGCACACCTTTAAAAAAAATCAACACATGCAGTCAAAGTAAAATGTTGGTGGAATTCTGGAACAAACCATTAGTATTTTAAGATTTTCCCAGCCACTGACAAAGAAGCATAGTTCAGATGGCCGAAGTGGCCAAGCTGGTAATGATGGTTTAATAAAGTGCTTCTCAGACTTAAATGTGCATAGCAATCTCCTAGGGAACTGGTTACAATGAGATTCTGATTCAGGAGGCCTGGGGGAAGCCTGAGCCTTTGCAAATCTAGCAAGGTCCCACGTAATGCTGTGCTGTGGTTCTTGAGTAGCAAAGATTGAGTAGACACTCTCAAGGAAGAAAAGGAAGAATTAATTGAGTGCTATAGAAAAATATTAACTAAAAAAATCACTTCTCGGCCTTTTGGCTAAGATCAAGTGTGAAAAATATTTAACAAAGAGATAGAAGAGCAAAAAATACCTACAGAAGATAAATATTTGTCAAAAAACAAGAAGGAGGACCCAAAGTTTTAAGGGATTTCAGGCATAAATTTGACTGGATACACTTTGCGTCTTTTACGCTGTCTCTAGACCTTAACTCTGCACTCCTCTCTTGCATCTCTCCACCACATGGGATTTGTTATCTGTACCCCCTCCTAACATTTTCTGGTCACTCCTCTATTCCTCGTCCACCAGCATTGTAGAAGAATGTTTCACGTTCTTTAGAAGTCAGGAACTTTTACAGGTATATATGCAAATTACTTAGGAAGTTGTGGGTTAAGGAAGGAGGAAGAGAACAAGATCAGGAATTAGGATTGGAGTCTTTGGGGCAGTAGGGTGATGATTCAGAGTAACATCTCCAAATGAAATCCGGGATGGATGGTCTGACAACAGACTAGCCAAAGTGAGCACAGATCGTCGACTTGAAAATGTAAAACACAGGACATATTGTCCACATGCTTACAGAGAATGGTTGAGGACCCCAAAGTACTTATGTTAAGGGATAGAAGAAAAGACAGATGGACCGTTGGGAGAGGGAGAAATATGGCAGAAAAAATATGAGAACAGCTGCTTGCAGATATCTGGAGTATCTGTCATGTCATGAGATAAACATCCCCAAGGGGCTAGAAGACCACTTATCAAGAAGTGATGATGGGAAACTATCACATTGAGGAATATGTTCTAGAGGAAATTCCTATGTCCCATTGTAATACGACGTTTCTAGAATGATTTCGAGATCTGGCCGCTTGTGCAACTGACACCTGCACTGCCACTGCTAAGTCTAGTCTAAATTTCCTGAGAGGTTCAAGTCCCTGATTAAGCCCCTTTCTCCTTCCTCTTTTTAGTGTGCCCTCTGGACCACTTCTCCTTTTCTCTAGCTAAAAGTGTGAGAGTTTTTTTGTGGGACAGAAGTCAAAGAGACGTTTTCTAAACCAAATATAAGAGGCCAAGCTTTGACTCGTAATCTGGGAAGGGAGCAGACAGTTTACGCTGGTTTTGTCCTGCAAGCCCAGTCCTCCTCCAGAGGAGCTGCAGGTAGAGTTGGAAAGGTTCCCCCTGCTCCACCTGCTGCGGGCTCTTGCCAGTCCACGGGTGTGTCTTAAGGAGAAGGGGGAAGGCTGGAGGGGAGGAAGCCATAAGGCATCAAACTTTTATCATTTCCTTGTGTTGGAAACGTATCAAATCTTTTCTATCTGTTTTAAAATATGCAGGAGGCCGTTGTGCACTATAGTCACTGTACCGTGCTACTGAACACGGGAACTTGTTCATGCTACCAAACTATGTTTGTAACCATTAATCAACCTCTCTTCTTCCCCCCTCCATTGAATCCTCCCCAGACTCTGATCACAACCATTCTGCTCTCTACCTCCATGAGATCAACTTTTTTAGCTCCTACAAAGGAGTGCGAACATGTGATGTTTGTCTTTCTGTGCTTGGCTTATTTCACTTAACATAATGGTCTCCAGTTCCATCTATATTCCTGCATATATCAGGATTACAATCTTTTTTTATGGCTGAATAGTATTCCATTGTGGATATATACCACATTTTCTTAGGCATTCATCTGTTGACAGACACTTAGATTAATTCCATATGCTGTTTATTGTAAATAATACTGCAATAAACGTGGGGTTTGTGTATCCCTTTGATACATTGGTTTCCTATCCTTTGGATAAAAACCCAATAGTGGGATTGCTAGATTGTATCATAGATATATTTTTAGTTTTTTGAGAAACCTCCATACTGTTTTCTATAATGGCCGTACTAATTTACATTACCACTAACAGTGTAAAGAGTTTCCTTTTCTCTACATCTTTGCCAAAAATTTTTTTGTTTTTTTGTCTTTTTGGTAATAGCCATTCTAACTGGGGTGGTTTTTATTTGCATTTCCCTGATGATTAGTGATGCTGAGCATTTTCTCACATACTTGTTTTACAACTTCAAGGCTTGCTTGTTTTTATGTCTTCTTTTAAGAGATGTCTAGTCATATCCTTTGCCCACATTTTTATAGGACTTGAGTTCCTTGCATATTTTAGATATTAGTTCCTTGTCAGATGAATAGTTAACAAAGATTCTCTCATTCTGTGGGTTGTCTCTTCACTTTGTTGATTGTTTTCTTTGCTGTGCAGAAAGAAGCTTTTTCGTTTAATACAGTACCATTTGTCTACTTTTGGTTTTGTCTATTTTGGGTGTTATATTTGAAAGCATTGCCTAGACCAGTGACATGAAGTATTTCCTCCATGTTCTCTATGCTTTCTTTTAGTAGTTTTATAGTTTCAGGTCATACATTCAAATCGTTAAATCATTTTTGAGTTGATTTTTGTATATGGTGAGAGATCAAGGTCTAGTTTCCTTTATATGCATAAAGATTTCCAGTTTTCCCAGCACAACTTGTTGAAGGAGTCGAAATTTCCCCCGTGTATATTCTTGTCTTTGTCAAAAAAACAGTTGGCTGTCAAAAATGCATAGATTTATTACTGAGTTCTCTACTCTGTTTTATTGGTCTATGTTTCTGTTTTTATGCCAATACCATGTTGTTTTGGTTACTATAGCTTTGTAATATATTTTGAAGTTGGGTAGTGTGATACTTCCAGCTTCGTTACATTTGCCAGAGATTGTTTTGGCTATTTAGGGTATTTTGTAGTCCCATATATATGTTAGGATTGTTTTTTCTATTTCTGTAAAAAATATTACTGTATTTTGATAGAAATTACATTGAATCTGTAGATTGATTTGGGTATTATGGTTGTTTTAACAATATTAACTCTTCCAATCCATGAGCATTGGATGTCTTTCCATTTGTTTGTGTCATCTTCAATTTCTTTCAACAGTGTTTTGTGTTTTTCCTTGTGAGGGTCTTTCATTTCTTGGTTAAATTTATTCCTAGGGTTTTTAGGGTTTTGTTTGTTTGTAGCCATTATGAATGGGATTACTTTTGTGAGGTTTGTTTTTTTTTTTTTTTTTTTTGCTAGCTCATTATTGGTTTATGGAAATGCTACTGATTTTTGTATGTTGGGTTTTTTTTTATTCTTCAACTTTAATAATTTTTATTCTTTTCTCTTGCCTGATTCCTCTGGATAGGACTTCCTGTACTGTGTTGAATAAATGTGGTGAAAGTGGGCATCCTTGTTTCAGTCCAGTTTTTAGAGGAAAGGCTTTTAGCTTTTCCCCATTCAGTATGATGTTAGCTGTAGGTTTGTCATTTACGAACTCTTTATTATGTTGAGGTATGTTCCTCCTATGCCTAATTTGTTGAGAGTTTTTATCAAGAAGGGATGTTACATTTTATCAAATTCTTTTTCAATGTCTATTGAGGTTACAGTAAACTATGATCACACCGCTGTACTCCAGGCTTGGTAACAGAGATCCTGCGTCTTAAATAAATAAATAGATAGATAAATAAATAAATATTTAACCATTTCCTCTAGGTTTTCCAGTTTGTTAGTATATAGTTCTTCATAATAGTCTCTGATGATCTTTTTATATTTCTGTAGAATCAGTTGTAATGTCTCATTTTTCATTTCTGATTTTGTTCATTGGGTGTTTCTTTTCTTAGTTAGTCTACCAGTTTATTGATTTTATTGATATTGTTTACCTTGACAGAAAGCTTACTTTGTTTTGTTGATAATTTTCCTTGTTTTTTAGTCCATATTTTATTTGATTCTGCTTTGGTATTTATTATTTCTTTCCTTCTACTAATTTGTTAGAAGGTATTTGTTTTGTTCTTGCTTTTATAGATCTTGAGGTACATTGTTAGATGGTGTATCTAAATCTTTCTACTTTTTTGATGTAGGAATTTATTGTTATAAACTTTCCTCTTGGCACTGATTTTGCTATATTCCATATGTTTTGGTATATTGTGTTTTCATTTTCATTTGTTCCAATAATTTTTAAAAATTTTCTTCTTAATTTCTTCATTGACCTAATGGTCATTCAAGAGCATGTTGTTTAATTTTCATTTATAGTTACAGTTTCCAAAACTCCTTTTATTATTAAACTAGTTTTATTCCATTGTGGCCTTGAGGAGCTATTTGATATAATTTTGGTTTTTAAAAATTTGTTGAGACCTGCTGCATGTCCTAACATATGGTCTATCCTGGAGAATGTTTCATGTGCTGATAAGAAGAATGTGTATTCTGTAACTGTTGGATAAAATATTTTGTAAATATCTGTTAAGTCCATTTGGTCTAAAGCAAAGTTTAAATTCAGTGTTTCTTTGTTGATTTTCTGTCTAGATGATCTGACTAATGTTGACAGTGGGCTATTGAAGTACCCAACAACTAATGCATTGAAGTCTATATTTTCTTTAGAGCTAATATTTGCCTTATATAGCTGGGTGCTGTAGTGCTGGGTGCATATATATTTAGACTTGTCATATCCTCTTGCTGAATTGATTTCACAATCATATTATGATCTTCATTTCTCTTTATGCTTTTGACTTAAGTTATATATATGTGTGTACACACACACACACACACACACACACATATATTGCTCACTTTTGGTTTCCATTTGTATTAAATATTTTTAATCCACCATTTCTCTTTTAGTCTATATGTATCTTTGTAGGTCAAGTGAGTTTCTTGTAGGCAGCATATAGCTGGATCAAGTTTTTTTTTTTTAATCCATTCAACAAGTTTATATCTTTTAAGTTGGGAATTTAACTCATTTTCGTTTAAGGTTATTATTCACAAGTGGGGTCTTATTTCTGTCATTTAGTTAATTGTTTTCTGGTTCTTTTGTATATCCTTTTGTCCTTTATTTCTCTCTTATTAATTAGTATTGTGGTTTGGTGATTTTCTGTGGTGGTGACATTTGAGCTCTTTCTCTGTCTCATTTGGGTCTGTGAGTTTTACACTGGCAGTTTTGTACTTTCATGTGTTTTCATGGTGGTGGAGGTCATCCTCTCTCTTCCAGATTTAGGACTTCCTTAAGCATTTCTTGTAGGACCAGACTAGTGGTGATGAATTTTCCATTTTTGCTTGTTTGGGAAAGACTTTATTTCTCCTTTGTTTTTAAAGGCTAGCTTTACCAAGTATCGTGTTATTGGCTGGCAGGTTTTTTTTTTTCTTTTCTTTTCTTTCAGTACTTTGACTATATCATCCCATACACTCTTGCCCTGTAGAGTTTCTGCTGAGGAATTTGCTGTTAATCTCATGGTTATTCTTTATATGTGATTTGTTGCTTTTCTCTTAATGTTTATAGAGTTCTCACTTTGTATTTGACTTTTGACAGGTTGACTTTAATTTGCCTTGGAAAAGACACATTATAGTTAATATATTTGGGTTGAATCTATTTGAGGATCTTTGAGCTTCCTGTATCTAGGTGTATAATTCTCTGCAGGACTTGGTAAGTTTTCAACTATAATTTTGTTAAATAGGTTTTCAATGCCTTTGTTCATCTCTACTCCTTACAGAACACCCATATTTGAATATTTGTTTGCTTTATAGTGTTTCATATGTCATCTAGATCCTTCCTTCTTTTCTTTCTTTCTTTTCTCTCTTCCTTTCTTTTGCCTGACTGAGTTATTTCAAAAGGCCGATCTTTAAGTTAGAAATTCTTTCCTCTGCTTGATCTAGTCTATTGTTGAAACTCTCAGTTGTATTATTTATTTCATTCATTAAAATCTTCTGTTCCAGGATTTATTTATTTGTTTGTTTTTCTTTTCATGGATCTATCTCTATGGTGACTTTCTCATTCAGATCATGAATTGTGTTCAGCAATCTCTGTTCTCTTTTGTCTCACCTGTCTTTATTATTTTGAATTATTTTTCAGGCATTTCCTAGACTACTCGCATATTGCAATCTGTTGTTGGAGAATTATTGTGTTTCTCCAAAGGTGTCATGTTTCGTTGCTTTTTAAAAAAAATTTAGCCGGGCTCAGTGGCTCAGCCTGTAATCCCGCGCCTTGGGAGGCTGAGGTGAGTGGATTGCCTGAGCCCGCGGGTTCGAGACCCGCCTGGGCAAGCGAGACCTCAACTCTACAATAAATAAAAAAAAAACAGACGGGCGTTGTAGCGCGCGCCTGTAGTTCCAGCTACTCGGAAGGCTGAGGCGGAAGGATCGCCGGAGCCCAGCAGGTCGAGGCTGCTGTGGCCGGGAGTGGCCACTGCACTCCAGTCTGGGCAACAGAGTGAGACTCCAACTCAAAAAAAAAAAATTTATTTATTATAAAGATGTGGGGTACACATCAGGGTTACGAATATAAACATTGATCATGCAGGTACCCTTGTTGATGAGGTATGCCCCTCCTTCCCCTAGCAGTTTCCCTCAACTGCCAGCCCCACACCCCTCCCCTGACAGTTTTCCATTACTGCCAATCACTTTCTTTAGCATTATAATTGTTCACGGTCACTTTATGAGTGAGAACATATGGAACTCAGTTCTTTGTTTCTGTGATAAATTACTGAGTATGATCGACTCCAAATCCATCCAAGTTGCTGCAAAGTCCATATATTTGTCTTTCATTGCTTTTTAAATGTCTTTTTTGTCTATACATTGATATCCACACTTCTGGTGTAACAGTCACCTCTTCTAGTTTTTTGGATTGGCTGTCATAGGGAAAGATTTTTTCCTGTGGATGTATTTATGGTGTTAGTTCGGTAGGACACTTTGACTTTGATTCTGCCTGGGTGCAAGAGTGTAGTCTCTGTATGATTTCTTTAGCTGTGGACAGCATCAGTGATGTCTATGATTTCATCAGTGGTTTAGACTGTGGTTGTTAGTGGAGGTTCCCATGAGGCTTTGCCAGGCAAACCAATCCTCATACCCTAATAGTGGTGGCAGTGAGGCAAGCATGCCTTTCTTTGGGCCCTGTGTGGTGTACACAGGCACCATTTTTAGCTGGTCTAGGTGGGCCAATTCTTGGATCTCTAGGTGGTTGGCTTGGGTGCCAGCAGTGGCAGCAGTGAGCTGGGTGGATGGGTGGATTCTTGGGTCTTTGGGCAGTGCGTGTAGCATCAGCAATGGTCATAGTGGTGAGTCAAACCTCAGCAGTAGTGGCGATGGGTTATGTGGGCCAGTCTCCTGCAGGAAGTGGTGGTGGCAGCACACTGGGTGGGCCCAACCTTGGGAGGAGTGTGTGGTCATTGGCTGCAGTAATAGATGGGGCATGGCAATCTCCAGCCCCTGGACAATGTGCTCGACATTGGAGGGGGCAGTGCAGGTGGGATGGACCTGTCCTCAGGCCACCTGATGATGTCCTCAGGCACAGACTGTAATGGATGGAATGGAGTGATTTCCAGGTCTCTAGACAGCATGCTTGGGCACTGGCTGTAGGCAGTCTGGGCCTGTTGTTAGGCCCTTTGGTGGCGCAGGTGCACACCAGAAGCAGCAGAGAAAGCAGGTTGATCCCCAAGGCCCTAGATAGTGCATTTGAACACAGGTGGCAGTTATGTCAGGTGAAGTGGGCCTCTCCTCAGCCCTCCCTATGGTGTGCATGAGTGCAACCTATGCTGTATGTGTTTGGGCATTCCCCAGACTCCTGGATGATGTGCCTGGTGCTGGCAACAGGCAATATAGGCCTGTTGTTATGCTCCCTGACAGTGCATATATGTCAGAAATAATAGACAAAACAGGTCAATCCCCAGGCCCCTGGGTGGTACACTCAGGCACTGAGGAGGTGACATAGGATATAGCATACCTGTCCTCAGGCACCCCAATGATGCACATAGACCAGGTGGTGGTGGGCAGGGCAGGGCAATCCCTAAACTCTTTGGTGGTGTGCTTGAACCGTGACGGCAGCGAGCGGAGTAAGCCTGTCCTCAGGTCCTGAGATGACATTCAGGTGGGCAGGTCCCCAGGCCCACTGCAGGCATGTGCAGATGCACAGTGGTCCCACTATGGGGTCGGGTGCCAGGATGCTGTCAATGACAGCGTTTCCAGGCAGATGGTACTCAGGCTCTGGGGACTGCATACTTCAACTCTTTTTGTCACAGGGGCAGCCTCTCTGTGTGCTCTGCAATCTCTGGGATGGAGCACATTGTATGGGCTGGAGTGCAGAGGGTCAGGCCGCACTGCTGGGTGCAATCAGCATTGTGCCATGGCAACCCTCTAGATAGACTCAGGAGGACATCAGCAGGACCCCAGGGATGTGGAGATGCAAAAACTGTTGGACCTCAGGGTGGGATGGAGTCTGGTGGGGGCTGGACTCTCGAAATGTCACTACTATGCAGCTTCTTGGAATTTGGGGGGGCAGGAGTGGGACCCAGCATGGACTCCCTCTGTGGAACAATGCCATCTGCTTCCTCAGTGTCTCAGGGCCCATGAGGGCTAGGGGGCTTTCCTTTGGCTAGGATTGTAAGAGTCTGTGATGAGAATGTGGACTACTGGGGGTCTCTCACTCTCTTGCTGCACTGAGGAGCATTTCCTGGTTCCCAACTAATCCCAGCTGAACTGGCTGCCTTGCTTCCCTCTCCATTCATGCCTCAGATGTTCCGTCACTTCTCTGCTGAATTTCAGTGTTCTCTCTTAGATGCACTGTGCGGTTACCTACTCGCTGTTTTGGTCCTTCTTTGTGGAGGAGAAGAGTGCTGGGTGCTTCTAGTCAGCTACCTTGAAGCTCCCCCACCTTGCCCTCCCTGTATCAAGTATTCTAAAATGTTGCTCTTTTAACCCTGCAGTTCTACTTCTAGAAATTTATCTTATGGAAATAACCATAGATAGGAACAAAGTATTATGTATATAAATAAAAATGTGAAAATCTGAAATTAATGAGAATTATTGTAAAACTGCATGGTGAAATATTTTGTAGTTGTTAAAATGTATGTCTTTGAAAAATGTTTAATGATATAATACAATGATTATAATTTAATATTATGTACAAATATAAAATTGGACATGATTCTGAATGTAAAAAAGATACACACATAAACAAAATGAACTAAATGTCCACAGTGGTTAACTGTGACATGTAAACTCATAGATGGCTTTGGTTTTCTTCTTTACATTTTGCTGCATTTTTCCAAGTTTTCTATAGTAGGAAGAAATTAGTTTTGCAATTATGTGTATTTAAAGAGTGAATAGGAGGTAAAGATTTAGAAACACATATTATTAACTATTTTTTGGAGAAGGTTGGTTCTTAAACAAAAGAAAGGTGAGAGATATAGGTAGAGGGAAATGTAAAAGCAAGAGAAGTTTCCACCCTTTCTTTCCTCCATCTTCCTTTTCCTCTTGCTTTCTCCTCCCCCTCCCTTTCTTTTTTAAGATGTTTGAATACTTTACAGTCAATAGAGAAGAGGATGAAATTACAGAAATAAAAAATAAATTCAGGAGGAAGTTTTCATAGAAAACAAGAACCAGATAAAGCATGCTGCAAAAGATATTAACTTGGAAGATATCCATTGAATGAATTAATAAATAAGTAAATAAATACCAAACCGTAAGATTGTTTTCTAGCATTCTTTCCCTTTTCAACACTGAAAAGGAAAGATCAGTGCATTTCTTTTTGTTTGTTTGTTTTTTTAGATTGTATTTTATTTGACTTTTAAAGAGACAAGGTCACATTTTGTTACCCAAGCTGAAGTGCAGACATGCGATCATAGCTCGCTGCAGTCTCAAACTCCTGGGCTTAAGTGATCCTCCCACCTCAGCCACCTGAGTAACTGGGGCTAAAGGTACATGCCACCACACCCTACTAATTTTATTTTTTTGTAGAAACAGGGTCTCACTATGTTGCCCAGGCTGGTCCCGAATTTCTGAGCTCAAGCAATCTTTCTGCCTCAGCTTCCCAAAGTACTGTGATTGTAGGTATGAGTCACCATGCCCAGCTCTTTTTTGATCAAAGTAACAATATTGCAAATAAGGAAATAATTGTTGACTTTATTGTTAAATTGACATTAAGTGATTCATATCTGAACTACAATATTATTCTTAAACGCTAATTGTTATAAGAAAAGCAGAACAAATTAAAGTGCAAATCATCTTACAAAATTTAATTAGACTCTATTTACAAATGTTCAGTTGCAAGAATGTGACATGGAGAATGATGATTCTGGAAGCAAAAACCAGTTGTTATTAAGAAAGGGTAATTTTTGGGTGGTTGAGGTTCTGAATTTTCATAAACTAGAAAATTTAATGTTAAATTAAATATATTACTTTTTAAATAGAGACTGAAGTTCCTTTTTCTCTTTTAAAAATGATATTCTGCCTGGGCGTGGTGACGCAAGTCTGTAATCCCAGCACTTTGGGAGGCCAAGGCAGGAGAATTGCTTGAGCCCAGAAGTTTGAGACCAGCCTGGACAACATAGTGATACTCGTCTCTGCAAAAAATCAATAACTTAGTCAGGCATGGTGACTTGTGTCTGTAGTCTCAGCTACTAAGGAGGCTGAGCCCAGGAGGTTGAGGTTGTGGTGAAATGTGATCATGCCACTGCACTCTAGCCAGGGTAACAGAGTGAGACTCTGATTCAAAAAAATAAAAGAAAATCCCAAAATGACATTAAATAGGTATTCACTCTTGATGTTTTAAAATTATAATTTGTTCACAAAAGATTCCAAAAAGATAATTACATTCCAAAAACTGCTATTCATTTGATTTGTATAATTAGGCTACTAAACTTTAAGAACTTAACTAAATGCAAATTTGATATTCTGTATTTTTAAAAATTCTTTGTCCTTTTAAGGACCTGGAATTTAAATTAAATATGAAAGCATTAGAGCTACTTAACTCTAAAGCTATTCTACTTATTCACTCATTCAACAAATATTTATTGAGCTTCTGTTAAGTGCTAGGTGCTTGAAAACTATTAAGAACGTGGCATCTGCCCTTGTGAAGCTTGCAGACTAGTAGAGAAGATAGTGTCAGAATAAAATAATTTTAATGTGGGGAAACATATAAGCTAGTTTGTACTTCAGAAAAGGCCTCCTAAAAAAGTGATTTTGAAACTGTAGTGGAAAAATTAGGTGGCCAAGAGTGAATAGAGGGAGTCCAGTTAGGAACCTCGTAGAAGGCTAAGAAAAAGGTTACAGAGTAAACTGCAAGGAAAAAATATTGGACACCAATTAAGTTAATAGATATGGTGGCCCTCCCTCAGCCCACACCTCAGATGACTCCCTGTCACTTCCAGCACTCAAGGTATCCCGAAGAAGGTACAAAGGGATGATAGTGATGCCCTCATTGACTTATCCCCTCTCAGCTTATTTCAATGTATTGAAGTTTCTGTGTTCTTAGTTGAGTGAATTTACAAATTATATTATCTGGTTTAACTTGTCCTCCCAAATGGACAGTAGATTTTAAAGATTCCTCTAAATAAACTTCAGATTTAAAAAATAATAAAAAAGAAAGAATAAGGAAACAAGAAAAAGGAGAACAAACACTTTCACTCCTAGTAAGAGTGCTTTGGTCCGCCACAACGTAAGGCAAAGCGGTAGCCATTTAGTCAACAGTGGTAAGAAGTCCATCAAAGCAACTTTAGAATTATGAAGTAGGTTTCCTGGGTTCATGTCCATAATAATCAATGGTGACCTTTATTTAAGTGCACATTTGTAGACTAGCAATGAAAAATAAATTTTTGTAAATCAGTGAATGAAATTGAGAAATGAAAGGTCTGATTTGGGAAGTGCAACCAACAGGCACTGCTTCCGTTGGGTCTACACATCTCTATGAGATCTGTTTTCAGTTATGACAGCCATTAAATGCAAGAACCAAAATAAGCTAAATTTGGAACCAGACTTGTGAATTGCTATATCACACAGAGTGTTAAGGTTTTTTTTTAATAAAAAAGCTCATTGAATCAAATTTCTCTCACTACTCTTAATATTTTAATGATAATTAGGAATATGTTTTTAGTGATAAAGGATTGTTAACAAATTAATCTGAGATGTAAAATCCTATTATTTGAATTTTTCTTTTTTGTGAATGCTTTTAATGTATTCATTATATACATTCATTATATAGGACAGTCATATATATATTATCACACACATACAGGTACATAGGTTATGTTGGGTAAGCATAAACAAGATGTTTTTAATGGTGAGATGTGTTAGCAGTGCTCTTTGGGGAATACTTCTTCAGGAGTGGGTTGATGGAAGCTCAAGCTGGTGATGGTTGTGAGGATGGAGGAAAGGGAACAGATTCTAGAACTATTTAGGAGAGGGAATGATAAGATGGGTGATATTCCTTTGAAATTACACATTGGATCATGTCCATCACCTGCTTACTATAAAAACTCTTAGCATAAAGAGGATAGAGACCAAAAAAGGTCACGTCCTCAGGAAGCTTTTTCTGGCTCCCAGGTCAACATGTGGTTCTCACAGTCATACTCTTTTTCCTTATAGCACTTATCTCCACTTGTACATTCACTGGCAAGACTGTCTGAGTAATATTGGTCTCTATCTCCAAGCTTAATGAAAAACTAGCAGAATTTCTGGCACTTAGTAAATGTTAGTTGAAAGAGTGAGTTAATTAGATGTGAAGAGTGAAGGGGATGAGCCAAGATACCCCCATCCTTTTATCTTGAGCAACTGTGCCCATGGTGGTACCATTTCCAAAGAAGGGGTTTATAGGAAGAGAAGAGGGTTTGAGTTGGGGAAAAAAACAATAAGTTCCATTTTGGAAACATTACATTTGAATAAAAAACTTTGAACATTTTATTTTAGAAGCACATAAAAATATGCGTATGTATAAGTAACTATAAATACATATCAACAGAAGACTATCAATTTTAAATCTCTTGTTAAAATTAGACCCTTTGTGATTGTGATTTAGGCCTTGTATGCCTAAAATATAACTAAATAAAGCGTCCTTCAAATTTGAGCATACTGAATATTATGTGGTGTTTCTTATTTAAGAACAATCAGTCAGAATGGAAGCTTATTCTAGTATAGCATGTTACCCTACTTAGATAATGAATAGGACTCTTCCCCCTAAATATTGCCAGCAGTAAACAAACAAACAAACAAAAACCAAAACCCTAAAAACAAAAACCCACCCCTTCTCCTAAAAAAGTAGCTTTTCGGCAGAAAAGACAAAAACCATATTTCTGCCCAGCAAGATCTTAGCATCAAAAAGCAGCCCACGAGAGCATGTCTCCAACATTCAGAGATGACCCAGCCCTAGTCCTGACCTAAGATAACTCATGCCATTTGTGACTTGTTTCAGATATTGCTGTCTTCTGATCTTGTCATTTATGTTCTCATTTTCTTATCTACATCTTCACTTTCCTTGATACCTTTCATCACCTCCCTGCTATTGCTTTTGTTTTTCTTGGTCTTGAATGAAGGCTATATTGCCTTTGGATGTCCACTGACAAATGAGAAATTAAGAACTGTCACATTGGATAACAACTGAGGAACAGCCAGCCCTACCTCCTGTTTCTCAAAGTATTTCTTTTTTTTTTTTGAGTTGACGTCTCACTCCGTCACCCAGACTGGAGTGCAGTAGCCGCTTCCGGCCACCGCAGCCTTGACCTGCTGGGCTCCGGCGATCCTTCCGCCTCAGCCTTCCAAGTAGCTGGAACTACAGGCGCGCGCTACCACGCCTGGCTGATTTTTTTGATTTATTGTAGAAATGAGGTCTCGTCAAGTTGCCCAGGAGGGTCTTGAACCCTCAGGCTCAGGCAATTCACTCACCCCG
>CAUYQG010121069.1:0-13557 GCA_963574415.1 Tarsius wallacei | reverse complement strand
AAATATCTCTCCAGTTTGCTAAGTGAGCCAAGGGAAGTTGTTTACCAGCTCCTGTGTCTGGTAAGCAGCTTGCTCTGTGGGTTCAGCTGTTTCAGATCCCAGCCTGTGGGGGCAGGAACTTTGCTTGGGAGGAGGCTGCAGGCCATCAAACTGTACCAAGACCCCTGGGTGCTCAGTCTTGATGAAGACTTTGTGTGCACCTTGGCTGGACCTGCACCATGGCAGGATAATCTGTGTCTGTCCTGGAATTCATCCTTCTCCTGGACGGAGCCCTACCCAGCTGAACCCAACATCTGCCAGCCTGTTCCTCTTTGTCTGCTCACCATTTGGTCAATTCTCCAGTCTCTGAATGAGTGGAGAGGTCAGTGGGTAATTTAGATAACTCTTATTGGGCTTCAGGTGCAGCTAATGGTTCCACAGGACAGCCTTTCAGGCAGACTGAGTTTAGGCTAGTATTAAAGTTGATGCCATCTTTGGACTTGAAGACAGGGAGAAGGACCAGAAACATGCAGATGGAAGGAAAAACTAGACTCCAATGGCTCAGGGAAACTGATATAGGGATACAAGAGAAGGATGGTGCTGTGAACCTTCCTGATTTGTCTTTATCAGCACCTGTGTCCGACTCTCACTAGTGACTCAGTGCTCCTGGGTCTCCCACCACCCTTCCCTTATCTCACTGGAGTACATCATCAGACATGCCGTTGGAGAAGTGGTCTCAACGTCCTCACCCTCCCAAGGGTGTAGGTCCATCTCCCGCAGACCTCTGGTGCCAGACGTGGCCCTAGGAGCACTGTCAGAGCTTAGCATAAGAGTGAACCTTCTCCATGGCCTGCCCTTGGCTGTGACTAGACGATGCACCTGTTCGTGCTTGTGGACAGGCAGTGGACAGGCAGCTGGAGCACAGCTGTAGGGAGCTCCTCCCATTTCACACCAGCTTCATCATCTCAGATCCTTTCATGGTGTGGGAACATTGGGTGCTTATTTTCTGATTTCAAGTATAAATCATGCATGCTGTATAAACGACGGGTATTAAGAATTTTAGAATAAAGAAAGACAGTGGAGTATGAAAGGTGTCAATGCTTCAGAGTGTCAATGCCAGAGTGTCAATGCTTCAGAGCATATCTCTTTTTATACACATGCACAAGCATCACACGTGCACATATACTTTTAATTTCTATGTTGTACTCTGCAATGGGTTTTGCACTTAATCCTTAAAGACTATGTGTAGTGGGTCTGTATCTTTCTGGAAAGAGTTTCCAACTGTCTGTGGCCTCTGGGAGGTGTGGAGACTGCCTCCATCCATGAGGGTGAAGCCATCTGTGGGATTGCATGAGGCCAACCTGTGGCCTCTGTGTGTCCTGCTCTGAGAGGACCTTTCCTCACCCAGAGATCAGAGGCCACAGAGATGGGCTAAGTTGTCATCATTATTCAAGGAAAAGAGCTACCTTGGAAGTCTGAAAGGCTGGTCCTCCAGCAGGGGCGGGAAGAAAGGGGACGTAGTGGGGGATGATACTCTGGGGGCCAGAAAATGTGGCAGTTCCCCATCGGTGACAGAAACGGAGGCACTCACTCTGTACCCAAGCAGGCAACATCTGATCAGTTAGCAGAGGTTGGCCTGGGGTGGAAGCCCTGAGAGAATCTCACATCCATAGCAGGTAGGGTCACTGCAAGCAGGGGCTCGAAGAATCCAGATGCCGCAATCAGAAAGAAGCTCAGGGACCTGGGGAAACAAGAATGCTCATAATATCTGCTGCAGGGACCCATCAGAGAAGGGCATGATCGCTGCCCTCCAGGAGCGTGTTGACAAAACACCAATTTGCTAAGCCCCCAGACACCCAGCAAGTGTGTGCTGGGAAGCCTTGGTTCTGTGTCCTTTGAATTGTGGAAGACGAATCTTCCACAGACCAGCCTCGAAAACAGCCTTGAAGGCTCTCCTGGGTAGGCTTAGCCTGCCTCGGGCCTCCAAATGGAATTCGAGGGGCTGCTGTTCAGGCTGGGAGACCCCAAGGAAGCTGAGAGCCGGGAAGCAGAGGGCAGTCCCCGTAGGGCAGGACTCAGAGAGGGAGCAGAGTCGGGCCATGGGTCCTCCTAGGCCAGGAGAGCAGAGTGACCTGCAGGCCCCGAGAAGAAAAGGTGATGGAGATGACGTGTGACTATGTGCATTCCCCAGGTAACCCGGGGCAGCCATGCACACCCTGCCGGACATCCAGATACCCAGGGGATGGAGAAACACACAGGCACTCAGATGAAAATGGAAGTCCCTCTGTTGCTGCAGCGCCATGTGGGCGGAGTCTCCATTCTAGCCTGCCGTCCTGCCTATGTCCTGAGCTCAAGGCTGGATGGCAGTCAGTTTCTGGGCCCTGTACAGCTGAGCAGAGCAGAGCAGGAGAATCCAGGCTGCGTCCATCCGTATTTCACGCCTCTCATGCTGGGCTGCGCCTTCAGTCGCTGATGGAGATCGATCCCCCTTGTGGGTAACCTTAAGCCAGCCCACAGGATCTCAGCGTTTCCATAGCAACTGGCACATTTCAGAGTGGAAATGAGAAAGGCTGGAAAGATGAACAAAAGGCACAGCAAAGCCGCAGCAGCAGTTCCCCTGCATGAAGCAAATGTGCCCCCAGCCCACTGAAAGGCATCTGTGTCGTTGTCAGATGCCTCCTACCCTGGGAAGGTTTCCAGGTCCCTAGAACGGTGCTCCCGAGCCATTATCTGATGACTCTACTGTGGGTTTGTGAAAAGCACAGGGCATGCCCCCAGTAATAACTCTGACACCACACAGGCCATTTTGACGAGAGACTCATAAATGTTTTTATATTGAAAATTAGGAGAGTGGGGGAAGCAGGGAAGGAAAGACAGAGGCAGAAAAGGTAGTCTGGGGGGCACATCTCCAAGTAAAATGAAGAGTCAGGCCGGGACAGAAAAGAGCAGAGTGTACCAGCCCAGGGACTGGGGTCAGGCTTGGCTTTCTGAGCTGCTTTGGACTTCAGGACGATCCCACAAAAAACTCCTGCACACAGAACGCGCGATCTCTTCTTATAAAGGCCCTTGACAGGTGCTCTCAGACCTGATTTCAACCACCTGCTCCTTCTCAGCTGCTCTGGGGTTAGAGGTTCTGATTCATAGACACGAAGGGGGAAAGAGTTAAAAAGCCGAAACACTGTCCTGCCTTCTAAAGTGCATAAAGGAAGCACTCAGAATCTTATGCCCAACAGCAGATTCCTAGAGGGAGAAGACGGTGCATTTCTTATTTGTGAGAAAGGCAGTTTTCTTCTGAATCAGTGGGAGGATTCTTGAAATTTTCCCTTACCTAAGGCTTGGGTCATGGGTACTGCTGGAAGGCTCTGGTGGCCCTCTTGTCCTGGACTCCGAGAGACTGGCCCTTCCTATTCTGGGGGTGGTGTTGGTATTTGATACTGACAAAGCGCGTGAGGACTCTGCCAATGCCAGGCATCCGTTGATCCCAGCACGCTTGTGAGGCGGGTGCCGGGCTTGACTTTTGGGGTCAGTCGGGAAGCCCCTGATGGGCCTCCATGACCTTGACCTCAGAGGTGAAGGACCTGACCCACCTTGTCCTTAGAGTAGCACTGAGCCAGGCCAGATACTGCCCGCATCTGAGTGTCCAGATCAGACATCCAGGCCCCTGTGAGCCCTGCCCGCCATGAGTGCCAGACAGGAAGGGCCTAACGTTTGTCATAATATACATAAAAGCGCCTCCCCGCGCACAGGAAACCCAATCCGTGATTTAGAGGTGTGCTTCTTAAACCATCCTTCACTGCTTCACCCAACTGCTCGGCCTAATCATTTGCCGGGGGAGGGGGTGGAGAGACTTGGCTTTGCAAAAATCACACTGTTTTATTTTTTTATTGAACCATTTTCTGGTTCTGGGAGTATCACAGGCCTGATGACAGCTAAAAAGTAATGTTCAGGGACATCTGAAATAATAAATTGATTTTTTTATCTCACCTGATTCCATACCTCTGTGAATCATATTGGCTTCAGGTATCCTGTAAATGATGAAATATGATCACCCTTTCTCCCAGTGGACACTCACCCAGCCTGTGCGTCACTGGGAGGAGGAGGGTGGAGCTGCCCTCGAAAGCCATCGCCCGCTCCTCCTGTCCTGCTCTGTTGACCCAAGGTGCCCGGGCAGCCGAGGAAACCCCTGCGCAAAATTAGATAATCCAGCCGAGAATGCTAACAGATGATCCCTTGTTTCACAAGGAAGACACACAAGCAGTGAACTGACCGATGTTTTCACTCCCAATCTAGACACCGCAGTAAGGTGTAGACAATGGGCAGTGGGAGGGCACCGGTGGCATTTTCCACACACTCCTGCAGAGGAGGAAGCCATCCTGGGATGAATTTTTTTTCTGGTGAAATACCTCAATGCACCTTATGCTTGTCCGTTTTATTCACTCTGGCTTCTCTAAGATTCTTCAAAACTTATTTATCAAGCACCAGACCCAGCAGCTTGATGTGCAGTTAAAGCCTTCAGGAGTCATGGGTATGAGGTGAGATGAATATTGAACTCCTGTCCGGGAATGGCCAGTGAACTCGCCTTCCCTGACAAGGTCGTGAAATGGACATCTTAAATGGGGCAGACATCCTCGCTCTGAGAAAATTGCCAGAAGGTCTCCGGAGAGAAGAAAGGGTTCCAGTGCAGTGGCCTCTCCAGGAGCTCAGCTTCTACTCGGGTCCTTGTTGGGTGAGCCTGGGCATGGTGGGACCCAGCGATCACCCTCCTTCATGCTATGCCTCCTGGATCTCCATGAAGGCTTCTGCTCCAAATCATGCCAGTTTTTTAGGCAGATTCTCTGAGTATCTACTGTTTGCCAAGGGCTGTGCAAAGCGGAGACCCCACAGTAAATTCAGCTAACGTCTCGTACTGTGGCCTAGGGAGAGACTCCATCAGGGGTATGGCAGGCATGAGAAAGTGACTAAGGACAGGGCTGACTCTACAGTGGGGGCAGGGCTGGAGAGAAGGCAGGAAAATCTCTGAGGAAGCCTCATCTGTGGGGAGGAAATGCTCTTTGGAGAGCTCTGGGCAGGAGTGACAGACCCGTGAACAGGAGTGGGGCAGAGACCACTGCACTGGGGGCAGGAAGCCAGGGCCGGGCAGGCAGGTATAGGCAGGGCCAGTGTGAACATATTCTGTAAAAAATAAAAGGGAGGGGCTCTTAGGATCACCCCAAGGAGCCTGTGCTCTGCCACCCTCTCCTTGTGAGGGCACCCAGTTTAGTAGGAGCAGGACCAGGGAAGCAATGTTGTCGGGTGTCCCGGGACACTGGATTTTCTTCTGTGGACACCATTCAGAAGTATGCAGACAGCAAGCTTTGTAGAGTACAAAGGCTCAGAAAGAGGCCGTGGAACTCAAATGTGCTCTTACTTATCTTAGCCAGGTTGAACAGAGAAAAAGTGTGTGGGCCTCTGGTGGAGTTTATGCTGACATGAGAACCAGATATGAACACAAGGGATCGGGAGACTCCAAATCCCTCCAGTTCTCTCCCCTCCCACCATCACCCACCATTACCGCTCTTCCTGAAAGGCCCATACCCCATTCCTTCCTGTCCCGTTTCTCTGAGCTCCATGTTTCTCTCGGAGACCCAGTTAAGCAGCCCTCTTTTTAATCAGTGTGTGGATGATTCACATTACCCTTTATTCTTACCCTCACCAAAGTGGCTATCTCTGATGCCACCACAGGGAGTCTGTGAAGATGGCTTTATATGGTTATCTCCACCTCTCCACCCCTCATCTCTCCTCAGCTGACAGCAATCCAGTCTCACTGCATCCTTGACACATGCCAAGGGCACCAGCAGACCGTGAGTTACCAAATGCAACGATCGTCAGCGTCTTACTTACCATCTCAACAACAGTCATCACGATTGACCTCACCGTCACTGAAACACTTTCTGCTGTTAGCTTTGGCTTAGGACTAAAGGGTGCTCTGGCATCAACCAAGACAGCTTGAAAGCAAGACGTGAAAGAATCACACTGTTTCTAGGCAACCTAACTGTACCCCAAAATAAGACTCAAAAATACCAGCCTTCTATATGGTCAATATTACAATGTCTAGCACCCAATAAAAAAAGTATGAGGAATGCAAATAAATAGGAAAATGTAACCCATAATAGAGAGTACACGAGTCAACCAAAACTAAACCACAACTGATACAGAGAATAGAATAGATAAAAATATTCTAAAAGTTATTATAATTATGCTCCATATGTTTCGAAAGCCAAAGAAAGATTGAACACGTTGAGTAGAATCATTAAACATATGAAAACATTCAAATTAAACTTCTAGAGATGAAAACTGCCATGTCTGAGGTTAGAAATATACCGGATGGGATTGCTGGTAGATCTGACATTGCAGAAGAAAGGATTTGTTAGCTTGAAATGACAGCGACTATCCAAAATGAAGCACACAGAGAATAAAAGAATATTTAAAAATGAAAAGAGCATCAGTGACCTGGATTTGAGTAGTTTAATACACCATAAATGTGTGACTGGAAACCACAAAGGGGAGAAGGGGGAAAAGGGGACAGAAATGACATGTTTAGAAATGGTCAGAAACTTCACAAAATTGATGTAAACTATAAATCTATAAATCCAAAAAGCTGCATGTGCCTCAAACACAACAAGTATGAAGAGAACTACACCCAAATGCAGCTTAGTCAAATTGTTCAAAACCAACTCTATAGAGAGACTCTTAAAAGCACCAGGAGAAAGGAGACACATGACGCGCATAAGAACAAAGCTGATAATGATGGAAAACTTCTTGTTGGAAATGCTATAAGTTGCAAAGCAGAAGGGTAGCATCTTAAAAAACTTTAAGGAGGTGAGTGGGGAACACCTGTCCACTGAGAATTCTGTACCCAACCACAGTATGGCCAGATGCCGGAGTCTTACACGATACTGGACATGATTTGCATCTATTTATTTACTTACTGATCAATCTATCAATCTATATTATTATTACTATTATTATTATTTCACAGGAATCCACAAAAGACTTTAAAACAGGAAAGTAATATATGATTTATGTTTTTAGTTCAGGTCTGCGGTGAACTATTTCAACTTTTGTATGTCTTTTCAGACAGGCCTTTATTTCTTCTTCATTTAAAAAAATATATTATTTTCTTGCATATTATGCAAAAAGAGGAGTCACGCTTTCAAACAAATTTGGAGGAAATGCATACTATACACTTTCCCTGAATCTTCATATGAGTCTTATCTCTATGTAGTCCTGTAGTACAGAAAACGTCATCGCCTTAAAATATACTTTATCTTTAATTGGGTATATCTGTTAATTAGGAATTTAGTTACTTGGTATGAAAAATTTTTTTTGTCCTCAGATCCTATCTTATTTAGAGAATCAACCACCCTGCTGTGCAATATTTGGATTTAGGTTACCTATGTATCTGATAGTAAGTCCCCCCAAGGAAAGTATTGTGACTCTTTTATCTAAATTACCAGCTTGGGAATTGGATCACATTTCACACTTTTAAAAATTGCTTATAATCCTAATGCAATTAGTTTCCTATGGAGATAAACTTACTTTTTTATTGAGATAACAATGTAATGAATTAGGGAATATTAACAAATTTCAGATATTTTGGTATAAACTCCATATTCTCAATAAAGCATGCCATGCAGGCATTCAAATATTTACTAAATGCCTGTGACATGGCAGAAGTCTTCTCATATCTAGACATACAGTCTCTACCGAGCCTACATTCTGGCTTGAAAAGACAGATAAGTAGGTAAACAAATAAATAACATTTCAGAACCGTGATAAGTTACATAAAACAAATACAATAGGTACCAAGATGGGGAATGAATGGGGATTGGTGGCTGCATCACTTGAACTTGAAACCATTAAATGAATGAAATTTTAAACAAAAATCTCAGCGTGGTTCTCTCCTCTTTTCCACTACGAACTCCACTCACAACTGTACCACCACCAACTTCTCCACCAAAGAAAACTTTGTCAAATCTCTGAAGATTATGGATAACAGTTCATTTCTCCCTCTTCCCAACCACCCTCTTTTCCCTTTTATAGGTTACAATTCCTAATAAAATCTTTCACCCAACCTGTGACACTATGCACAAAGCATGGCATCTACCAAAATTTACAGAAATCATATTTACAGATAAAAGATGTTATGTTTTTAGTCAGAAATTGGAGTAGTTATCATCAGTGGATGCTATTTAACATTAAAGTTTCTAGAGATAAAAGTAAAGTACTTAAAATAAATTAAATTACAAGCCATTAACAAGATTAAATAAAATTGTTAACATAGTAGATACAAGAGATTCTATAAAGTCTTCAAATGAATATAAGAATCTGCTGAGGTTACTAGATATAATATAAAATAGAGATCAAAAGCTCTCATAGACACAGAAACATCAGTTAGAATCATACTGTATTTTAAAAATGCTTTTGCCATATGAAAACATGAAAAATAAGATTAATAATAAGCATTTTAGGTCTATTATTATGATGATGATGTAAAAAAACCTTTTTAAAAAGAACATATCAACTAGCTAAAATAAGCAGAGATGCAGATCCAGACAAAGCTATGCTAGAAGCTTATATACAAATCCAAAAAGACAAAAATTGCCCAAACTGCTTAAAATAATATATGGAGGCTTAGGGTTTTCTGTCACTTTAGCAGATATCAAGACTTGTAATAAAGTGATAGTAATTAAAATCATGAGGTATTTGTACAGGCAATAAACCACTAGATTGTAAGGATATGTCTGATTTTATTCACGTGTGGCAAAGAAGTCTTTGAAAATTAGTGAGAAAAGAAAGTACTGTTCAGTTAATGGTGTAGAGACAGTTGGTAAGATTAATTCCAGGTAAATTAAACACTAAATGTGAAAAGCAAAACTTTGAAACCTTTTCTAGAAAAACTAGAATTCCATTATAGTTTGAGAGTAGAGAAGATTTTTAAAAAATAAAGTTCAAAGAGCAAACAACATTGAAAAAGATTCATTTAATGACATTAAAATATTTTTAAAACCTTGCATTGAAATAAATGATATACAAAGTATAGTTAAAACAGATAGGATAACATAGAATCCAGAATACATAGCTTCTAAAATTAACAACTCTTTTAAAAGGAAAACAAACTTAATAAAAAATAGGCATAGTATATATACAGGAAATCATGTGAAAAAAAATCCAAAGACCAAAACATGAAATGATGCTCAATCTTACTAGCAATCAGAGAAATATAAAATTAAAACCGCAATAAGTTGACAGACCTCAGACTGACAGATTCTAAATTCTGACTGCGTCAAGTGTTGACAAAATTGTAAAGCAATAAAGGTGACTGAAGCTGAAGCTTGTGTAACCAATTGGGCAAAATCTAATAAAATTAATGATTCAAATACCCTCCACCCAGAAATTTTATTCTTACGTATAAATTCACAAAACTTAGACATATACCCACATGTACTCACACATAGAGATAAAATATCATTGTATAGAGAAAAGGACACAAATTCAGTGTTTATCAGTAAGGTTAAAGTGTTTTTTCATAGCCGGGCTCGGTGGCTCAGCCTGTCATCCTGCACCTTGGGAGGCTGAGGTGAGTGGATTGCCTGAGCCCGCGGGTTCGAGACCCACCTGGGCAACTTGGTGAGACCTCATCTCTACAATAAGTCAAAAATCAACCGGGCGTGGTAGTGCACGTCTGTAGTTCCAGCGACTTGGAAGGCCAAGGTGGAAAGATCGCCGGAGCCCAGCAGGTCGAGGCTGCAGTGGCCGAGAGCAGCCACTTCACTCCAGTCAGGGCGACCGAATGAGACTCCAACACAAAAAAAAAAGTATTTTCATATGTTGCAGTACTATACAGTATTTATTTATTTTTTATTTTATTTTATTTATTTTTTGAGTTGGAGTCTCACTCTGTCCCCCAGACTGGAGTGCAGTGGCATGCTCCCGGCCACCACAGCCTCAACCTGCTAGGCTCAGGTGATCCTTCCGCCTCGGCCTTCCAAGTAGCTGGAACTACAGACGCGCGCTACCACGCCTGGCTGATTTTTGATTTATTGTAGAGATAAGGTCTTACCAAGTTGCCCATGTGGGTCTTGAACCCATGGGCTCAGGCAATCCACTCGCCTCGGCCTCCCAAATTGCTGGGATTACAGGCTGAGCCACAGAGCCCGGCCACTAAACAGTATTTAAATGAATGAGGTGTATGTGCCCACATGTACAAACTTAAAATATCATGATGATTGGTGTTTGACTTCCAGAATGTCAGGGTGATGAGTGAAATAGATTATGTCTTCCATGAAACAATTTAACTGCTGAAAATTATAGAACAAAAACAAAACAAATCTTTTGATATCTCTAGGAATTATCCCAAGAGCATACAGTAAATGGAGAAACATCTATTCCTGAAAATCTATTGACTCAGTAAGTAGGGTGGAAGTCCATAGCATTTAAGGTATGCTCACATCTACTTCTTCCTTTTTTACCCCAGTTCAGTGGGACTAAGCTCTGCTTTGAGTGTATTTAGGCAAGAAGACATGGACGAAAGAAGAAACATTACTACTGACCTTATAATACTAAAACAGATTATAAGAAAATACTAGAAAAAACTGTATGTCAGCAAATTAGATAACTTAGATGAAATGAACACATTTGTAGAAGAATAAAAACTGCTGAGACTGACTGAAAAAATTGAGAATCTGAATGGACCTGTAACAAGGAAAGCAACTTTATTAGTAACTACAAACTTTCTATAACGCAAAGCCTAGTCCTGGATGACCTCACTAATACATTTTCTCAAAAATTATAAAAAGGACTATTGTCACTTTTTGGGTAAATTCTTCTAAAAATATAGGGAAAAGGGACTACTTCTCAAGCCATTTTATAAGGCCGGTATTATCTTGATGCCAAAACAAGACACATATTTGGCAAGAAATTAAAAATACAGGACAATATACCTATTTATTATAATGCAAAAATCTTCAACAAAATTGTATAAATCAAGACCCAGTAACACACAAGAAGAATTATACAAGGGGAACTCAAACACCAGAATTATTTTTTGAAGGACATTCCCCTTATAGTACAGGCTTCGTAAGAGTTTGAGGAACCCACTGGCATCAGTGTACAAGCTAGCATTGCTGTAAGAGGCTCTGTATGGCTTCAGTGAATTTTTAGGGGGGAATTCTTTCAACATGTTTGCCCATTTCCTGATGGGTAATTTACACAATTGTAAACTGACACTGTGCTGAGTGTTCCGCAGTTTTCGACCAAAAATGGCATAACCCTCATGCCCCACTCTCCGAATTCACCCGGTCTCACCCAGAGCAACTTTCACTTTGTTTCCCCAGATGAAAAAAGTCCTCAAAGGGAAATGTTTTGCCGATGTGGAGAGGTGAAACAAAAAATGGCAGAATCAAAACTGACAAGTTCAAAAACTGTTATGAGCAGTGGAAAAAGTGAGATTACTTTGAAGGTGATTGAAGTGTAAACATGTAAGAATAAATACGCATTGTTTAAATAAATAAATTCCATGGTTTTTCTGAGTCCCCCCATTGCACACCATGACTAAGTAGAATTTATCCCTGGGATTCAAAGTTGGTCTAACATCTGAAAATAAATCACAGTGCTACTTCATGTTAAAATAATAAAGGACAAAATTCACATGATCTTTTCAACGTAGCATTTACAGCATTTCACAAAATGTAACACTCATTCATTAAAAAAAAACCTCAACAAATAAAAATAGAAGGGACTTTCCTAACCATGATAAAGGGCATATGCACAAAATGCACAGAAAACATTGTAATTCATGAAGAAAGACTGAATGCTTTATCTCCCTAATGTCAGAAACAAGATAGGGTAGTATGGTCTTGCCTCTTATATTCTATTCTACTGCATGAATGAAAGAAAATAAGCTAAAAACCCAAAGGAATTAGCAAAACTAAATGTATTTGCAGGTGGGATGATATGTAATGAAATTTCTAAAGAATCCACAAATAAAACCTATTAGGACTGACAAAAAAGTTTAGCAATATGTTAGAATATAAGATCAATATACAAAATCATTTATATTTCTAGTCACTAACAACAGGTAATTACAAATTAATTTGACTTGATTACTTCTGTAAGTTAAAAAATTCAATAAGACAGTTCATTTTATAATAGAATAAAATAATAAAATCCTTACCAGAATACATTTAATAAAAAGTACAATACTTGTACTCTGGAAATTAAAAATATTGTTGAAAGCAATTAAAAAATTGATTTCTATGGAAATGCAAGGACCCAGGATAGCATCTTAAAATAGTTCACCAAACCATTAGCAACTAAAGGAAAAGCAGACAAATTGAACTTTATCAAAATTAAAAATTTTGCATTGAAAATGATACCAGCAAGATAGTGAAATCACATCTTATGGAAAGGGAGAAAATTTGCAAATTATCTATCTTACAAGGGATTGATATCCAAAATATATAACAAACTCTTTCAGTTAAACAATAAAAAATAAATAGCATAATCTCAAAAATGGGCACATAATCTAGATGAACATCTTTCCAAACAAGATACACAAATGGCCACAAGCAATTACAAATTACTCGACAATATTAATCACTATGAAAGTGCAAGTCAAAACTACGATGAGATACCACATTATACCCACTAGGTTGACTATAATCCAAAAGGCAGACAGTAAGCAGTAGATATAAGGAAATTATTTACCCCACTTACCAAACTATTGCTGGTGAGAGTGGAAACAGTTGCCACTGCTTTTGAAAACATTTTGACGTTTTCTCAACATGTTCAATATGGTTATCATATGACCCAACAGTCTTACCACAAGATAAATAAAAATGTATGATCACATGAAAACTTGTATGCAAATGTTTACAGCAGCATTATTCACAAACCCAAAAGATGAAAATAACCCAAATGTTCATGAACTGATGAATGGGTTAGCAAACATAATATAGCCATGCAGGGGAATATTATGCACAGTAAGGGGGGAGAAAGAAAGAAAAGGAAAATTTTGATTATTGCTACGGTATGAATGAACCATTAAAAATGTGCGAGGTGAGCCGGGCTCGATGGCTCAGCCTGTAATCCTGCGCCTTGGGAGGCTGAGGTGAGTGGATTGCCTGAGCCTGCCGGTTCAAGATCTGCCTGGGCAACTTGACAAGACCTCATCTCTACAATAAATCAAAAAATTCGCTGGGCGTGGCAGCGCACGCCTGTAGTTCCAGCTACTTGGAAGGCTGAGGCGGAAGGGTCACCGGAGCCCAGCAGGTCGAGGTTGTGGTAGCCGGGAGCCACCACTGCACTTCAATCTAGGTGACGGTGTGAGACTCCAACTCAAAAAAAAAATGTGCGAGGTGAAAGAAGGCAGTTACAGAAAAACACACATTGTGTAATTTTATAAAATGTTCAGAATTGAGACAAAAAGCATATTTATGGTTTCCTAGGGCTAGGTGGGGTGGAAGGAATAAGGAGTGACTGCTAATAGGCACTGAGCTCCTTATTGGGATGATACAATGTAAAATTAGATTGTGATGA
>CAUYQG010121067.1:0-56421 GCA_963574415.1 Tarsius wallacei | reverse complement strand
TCATTTAGAATAAATGAGTTATACGATTGAAGACATCACAGAGCCGTGTGCCTATTTAGATGTTAAAGTGCAGCCCAGATCACTGTTGTTAAATGAAGATATCAACACCTGCTTCATTCTAACAGAAAAGCAAACAGACTTTGATAAGCAAGTGACAGCATAAGCTACCACTACCAGCATGAGTTGGGAGACACTATTTTGGTGGGTTGGGAGACACTATTTTGGTGGGTTTATTTGTATCATTTTATACCAGGGGAGGAAATTGTATAGTTGATTTTGGTGAAGACTTTTCACTCTGAACTTGCTTTCTTTTTTTGCTTTGCATCTGTAATAAGACAGCTGATAGACTGCAAACTGTCTCTAAATTTTAAAGGTGTAGGGTACCTGATCTCAAACCAGGAATTTGGGACAAAAGTGAGGCCCAAACTTTATCTGTACAGTGACCATTTGTATACCTAACCCTGAGTTGTACCCTATATCTTTAAAATAAAAATTAAAAAAATAAAGTCACTTGGAATAGCTAAAAAAATTAAAGGCATAATTGTACATCTACCTTCAGTCAGTGCTAAAGTATCAGCACAGGTTGAAACTTTCCTTCCAAGTTGCCTGTCAGATGTGTGTTAACTCTGTCACTGACATTGTCTTCTAGTAATCACCAATAACCACAGGCTTTGACTAGTGCAAATCACCAGCTTCTCATTAGTAAAGCAGCTTGCTCTTTACATAAAAGAGTCCAGTGAGGCGTAATCAACACACTACAAGAAGACATTTTAGTGTGGTGCAATGGATCTTATTGGTTCAAAATCCTCTTCCACTCCCTACCCACAATATTTTTAATCCCGTGAGACACTGCTGTCATCTCCTGGCTAAGTGACCACCACCATATAAGAGTTTCTTTCATGATGATTTGGCATGATGTCTTTCTGGCCCCATGCATTCTGAGGGATGCCCAGGCATACAAGGCCAATAGACACCTTAGGCAAGTCATGACAACCAACAATGTGTAAGGCTTTCAGAACTTAAATTGTGCTCTCACATCACATTTTTCCTACTTTGTTTGATCTCAGTGCAACTTCCTGGAGTATGATGACTAGCCCTATGCAACAGAGGAGGTACCCTGAGGTTGGAAAAGAACAGATGAGTCATCCCAAGTCACAAAACAAGGGAGAGGAAGCCATGAACTCAGGTTCCAGTTCCCCGCTTTTCCCACTTGCATTTTACCACCCTCAACTGCCATGAAAGAATGGAGAAGACATCCAGGCCAGGCTGGAGGAACTGAAACCTCATTTAGATGGGTTTCTTGTTCAGGGGCACTCCGTTACAGTCAATTCAATGAAAACAGGAAAATAGGGACTAGTCTCAAAGGAAGGAAGTTCGGTCACACTCTGCTTCACTAAGGAAAAGGTCAACTGCTACAGAGGTGTGGGAGCAGTTCTCAAGTTAGGATTGTACATGCCATTCAGCTGAACCCTTTTTGTTCTCTTGACTAGTTTGTGTTTAACCTATTTGTCATTCAAGGACTGTCATTCAATAATGCAGCTACCTAGAGTGCTGTACTTGCCGGTAAGTCAAAAGACCTGTTGATGGTTCCCACCCTTGTGTTTTCTTGTTAAAAAAAAATTATAGGGCCAGGTGGATCAGGGCTCCAGCCTTGCCATTTTCAAGAACAGGACTTCAGAGCTTTAGCCTTCCTGTGCCAGGAGAAAAAGTGTGCCCATGGATGGGACACAAGCCCTAAGAATGCAGTTACTGTGGGTAGATGTTGGCCAAGCAAGATTTGCCTATGATGAAATCTCCCCAGCAAACCAGTGTCTGAGTGTTCCTTTCACAAGTGTCAAATATCTTCCCGCTGGCCCCAGTTGCTCAGGGGCCCATGCACACTCATTCTAGGCAGTTCTGACTTATGAGATGTCCCTGAGCCTCCTCTACCTTCTACCCGAGAGCCACCTCTCCTGAGTCCTGGTGTCAGGAGGAACTGCCCCGGGCTGACCAAGGTGATGCTTTGCTAATCTGATCAATTTTGTGCTAATGAGTGCTAATGGCTGCAGAGTAGCTCAAGTCTCCTTGATTTAGGCCTATGGGGTCCCCAAGGCATAAGGATTAGGAATAAAGGGAGAATTTCATATACCAATGGGCTGACGGAAAATAATTTTTAAATAGTTGGGCCTTTCAGAGCCTCTCAAATCACAGCACCTGAACAATTCTTGTCTCAAGGTCTGGACTTGGCTGAGTTAGGGATGGCCAGCCAGCAGGAGAAGCCCTCATATCCTAGACGAGATGGCCCAGTTTCTGACCCGTAGCAGCTGCAGGATTGGGTTCTAGGACTGTTGGAGGACCCAGGACAGTGGGTGAACCATAGCTGGGGTGAGAGCCATGGTGGGTGGGCTGGGCAGCCATCCCTGCAATAGGGGCTAGGCACCTCTGCACTTCTGCACTTTCTTCTGTGGAGTTGCCATGGGAATAGGTATTGGTAGGAGAACTCCCAGGAAGTGGCTTCTGATAGATGTTGGCCATCCTGTAACTCAGAGAAGGCCTGTGGAGCTCTGGCTGGAGGGAAGGAACCATTGTGGGCACTGGACAGCAGGTGGAAACTGTGCTGGGAGGTTACCTGGTGGAGAGCGAGGACCTGGAGCGCTGGCCGCAGGTTCATGCTGGTCTCCTCCTGCACACACGGCCAGTGCAGCCAGCCTCATGCCTGCCTCGTCTTTCTTTTTTGAGTGCCTGTCTTAAAGCTGTGTCACACACCACCACTCTGCTGTGCACAGCCCTATATTTCACTTTCTGCCAAGGAATAAAGGCACTATCATTTTTATCATTTTCATGCTAAGATGGGAGAGAAAGTAGGCACAGCATTCGTGTGTAGACCAAGAATGAAAGTAAACGGTGTGGAAACGGCCATGGGCACTTCACATCTTGGAAAGACAGAGGTGTCAACACCCAGCAAGACAGAGAGCCAAGGGGACAGAGGCCTCCTGGAGTGCTGCCGTGAGGGCCCCTGCCCTGGTGGAGTTCCCATCGCCACACCTAGCTTCCTAGCCCATCCTTGTCTATGTCTCTGTTCTCATCCATGTCTCCCTCCTTGCCCACATCTCCATCCTCATCCTTGTCCCCATTCCCATCCTTGTCTACATCCCTGTCCTCATCCATGTGCCCATCCAGGGAAGTTTATCTCCCAGCAGGGCTGTGATGGTCACCACCCAGAGGACACATGTGCCCTGACCCCTGCAGTCAGCCCAGTGTCCTCCCATTAGTCTCTGACCTCACAAGGCCCTGGGTCATGGGACAGTGGAGGGGAGAAGCCCACGCTCAGAGAAGAGAACACTCAGGGGAATTTAGGGAAGCCCACAGGTACGCTCTGTGACTCCAAAACAGCCAACAGAGGAATGCCCACTCCTGTGCACCCAGGGTACAGGGGCCACTGCTGGATTTCATCTCATGTAGCACTTAACAGTCCCGCCAGATCATGATGTCCACACCGTGTATATCCAGCCAAACTGAGGCCTGGGAGGAGGAAGCTTGTCCAAGGCCTCAGAGCTCAGTGGGGCCAACTGGAGCCAAGGACGATGGGACCACACCCCATGTCACCCTCCCTTCAGCAGGCGGCACTCAGCAGCGCATGCCCAGCACAGAAGCAGCTCAGGGCTACAGGGAAGAGGCTCTGTGTTCTCCAGGGCTTTCCTCTGAGCCAGGTCTGCATGCTGAACCAGACACTCCACATCTCCTGTTAGATGTCTCACGCGCACCGAAACACAACATGGGCAGAACGGAACTCACTATGTCTATCCCGATATGTTAACTCTTACGTGCCTCCTGAGACAGGAAGTGACCACAAGAGTAATGTGTCCTCGGCCCTACCTCTTCCTCATCCTCACCCACGTGCCGTTGCACCCAGTCCTGTGAGCCCTGCCCCAACTGCCCTCCAGACTCCCCACAGACACCAACCTCATCCACATCCCTGTCGTCTTCCCTGTCTCTGTGCCCATCCTCATCCCTGTTCCCATTTTGTCCATGTCCCCATCCTCTCTATGTCCCTGTTCTTATCCACGACCCCATCCTCAGCCCTGTCCCCATTGCCATCCTCGTGTATGTCCCTCTTTCCATCCACAGCCTCATCCTTGTCCCTGTCCCATCCCCATCCTCGTCTACATCCCTGTTCTCATCCACATGCCCATCCTTGTCCACATCCCCATCCTTGACTGCATCCCTGTTCTCATTCACAACCCCATCCTCATCCATGTCCATGTCCTTGTCCCTATTCATGTCCCTGTCCATGCCACCAACCTCATCTACACCATCCTCATCCACACCACCACATCCCTCCTCCAGACAACCAGAATGCCTTCTACACCATTTCCCAGGCATCCTCCTGACCACTCCCATCCTATGTTCCTCAAGCTGAAGCCAAGGAGTTTTTTAAAAACACAAATGTGTCACAACTAAAAATGCAAATCAGACCCTATCATTCTCCTTTAAGACTCTGCAGTGATGTTCCATTTGAGAATGGTAAATATGCCTCCAACTTGCCTTTGAGGGATTTCCTCCAGGAGTTCCTCTCTGACTTCTCAGACTGTCACGGCCTTGCTGTCTGAGCATCTCTCCAAATCCTTTCACCGCACGGGTGTCCCTCATCTCCTCTAGTTGGGACAAGGCCAGCATTGCTCTAGGATGCAGCTGTGACCCCAGTGCCTTATATTATAGGAGGAAAGGGGAGGGGTGAAGAGAGGTGGAGGAGACAGGGAGGAAGGAAAGTGCAGGCATAAGACCAGGACACCCATCTTTCTGGATGCTGGCAGAGTTGTCACTGTCCCCTCCCAAACCGGCGACTTCACCGGGGCTTCTCCCGAGCCCACAGATTTGCACATTCAACTGCCAGCACTGGACCTCGAACATCAACTGCAAGTGGCCCCACACCATACCCCTGGTCAGCCCTCAAAACCTGCTTCACCAAGGGCAACTCCAGCCTCCCAGGGCTGAGCTGTCCTCCATCTAACAATCAGAATCTGTGCTCCCTCCCCTGCCACCTGGTCCAGGCTACAGTCACTCCAGACAGGATGGCCACCGGTGCCGTCTGCTGGCTCCACTCTTGCTTCCCTTCCCTCATGCCCAGCTACCACAATCTGCTCTCGATACAGTGGGAAAATCCACTCTTCTGAAGGTCTTAGATCATGTCACTATAGGCTAAAGTCCTCCTGAGGCCGATTCCCCCAGAAGACGACTTGAGATAGGGATCTAAGGGTGTCATTCATCCGGTGGATACTGAGGAGAGATGAAGGGAGGAGAGACAGGAACCAATGCAGGGCCATAACCAAGCAAATGACACTGTGGGATTTACAAGTTTTAGCCCTTAAAAGTACGAGCCGCACTTCTGTGAGTACTGGCCTAGGCTGCCCCAAAATCCCAGCGGATGAAGGGTGACCCCTGAAGGAGCAAGCCCTAAATAGACATGAATGTGAGTATGAAACAGAGCTCGCTCTCCGAGTTATTATGCCAGAAACAGTCAGAGGGAGGCCAGACGCCATCCTGGAGCCAGTGGAATCAACAGCCACTTGCTCATTTGCAGGTGAGAATGTGTTCCTCCCATCAGCGCTATTTTTAGCTCATAAACTCCCTTTGTATAAAACAGTGATGGTTGAAGCAGTTTCCTAGTACTTAGTTTAGCACCTTCCCCTAATCTCTCCCTGAACACCGTTCTTATAGCTCTACATAGGTAGCCCTGCAAACGATGACAAATGAAATTACTTCATATCATTGACTCATCTGCACTCAGGGTAAAACCATGATGAAAACTGGCTTTCACAACTTCTAATTACAGAACCACCGGCGACCTCCGTCCCCGCCAGCAGTGCAGATCTTGGAGGCTGACAGCGCTGACCTCCACTCCAGCAAACACTTGTCAAAATGCCAGGAGTAATTACCTGGCTGTTTAGAAAGGAGTAATGGGGTGTAGCTCCCACCGTCTCTTATTTCCTTAAGCCTCCATCCAAAGCCTAACTCACCCCAAACCTCCTAGAGCTGTGGTCATGAGGCGCCTGCTCTCTGGCAGGCAAAACCTCCCTCTCACCCTACTGCCTGCTGGTCTCTCCTTCAGCCCGGGAGAGGGGCTCCCACTTAGGCAGGAGTTCTTGTCCAGTCTTGAGTCCATGTGGCCAAGTGGGTCCCTGGCTGTGAGACTGCAGCTGTTCTCTGAGGCTGGGTAGAGGCAGGGACCACTGTCCTTGGGTCAGACCCTGCTGCCAGTATCTGCTGTCAGTGTCTCCCTCCCACCATGCCTCTGTTTGTTGTTCAGGATTCAAGTGCACCCTGGGCCATGGCACCCTCCCTGCATGGTGGCCAGAGGGGTGCTGACATCCAGCCCAGATGGATCACTTCCTGTCCAGATCCTCCATATGACCCAGCAATCCCCCTTCTGGGAGTATATGTGAAGGAACTCAAATCATTCTACAAAAAAGATACCTGCACATGCATGTCTATTGTAGCACTGTTCACAATAGCAAAAACATGGAACCAACCGTGCTGCCCATTGAAAGTAGACTGGATTTAAAAAATGTGGTACGTACACACAATGGAATATATGCAATCATAAAGGAAAAAATTGTGAACTTTGCAGCAACGTGGATGGATTTAGAGTCTATAATACTGAGTGTTCTATCACAGAAAAAGAGAACTGAGTCTCACATGTTCTCACTCATAAGTGGACCCTGAACATTTACCATAATACTATAAGAAAGGGATTGGCAGTAGTGGGGCACTGCTGGGGGGGGGGCACATTCAACAATAAGGGTACCTGATCTCAAACCAGGTGAAGTAGGGACTAAAGTCAGGCCCAAACTTTACCTGTACAATGACCAATTTGTATACCTAATCCCAAATTTTACCCCATATCTTTAAAATAAATAAATGATTTTTTTAAAAAGAGAGAGAAAAATAAAAAAGAAAATCCGGCAGTCTGCTCACATACAATCTGCTGGGGTGGCCACCGCCTCGAGCGGGGGTGCTGCCCCGCACACTCCAGCCACTGCTGCTCTGACTGCTTCCTCACTGTATCATGAGGGCCTGGATGAAAGGGAGTGCTAGGACCTCTGTTCTTGAAAGAACCCCCTGGTCCTCTAACTTTACATCTCAGAGGAGAGCGCGGTCCTTGTAGTCTTCTTTCATTAAGTTTTTAACGGGTGTCTCGTCCATCTGTAAGTGGACACAATCTTCTTAGCAAGTGGCTTTTTCGAGCCTTTCCTCCTTAATTTCCAATACAAAAGTGTCTCTCCACATTCACATCTCATTAGTTCTTTCTGCTTTAGCCCAATCTCTTAATCACACTGGAGGTGTAGGGAGCATGAACAGGTTTTGGGCCCCAGCACCAGCTCTGCTCCCAGTGGCTTCCATGGGTGACGAGTCAGCACAAGGGAGCCAGATGCAAGATGTTTGCTGCATGTGGACTGATGCTGTGGCAGAGGCTCCTCTTTGCCCTGCACCAGGGGCAGCCCCCTGGGATACACCAAGGTAGAGCTGATTTCAATCAGCTGTGGTGAAATTCAAGCCCAAATCCTTCCTAGTAGATGCTGAGGACAAAACTCTCACATCGCAAAGTCTGATTCTAAATTCGGCCTCTCCAGCTTCTTCCTGGCATCTCAGGCTCTGCACTTGGGCCATGGTATTTATGCTTCTCTCACCTTCAGTCCCCCGGAAGCGCTACCCACAGTCCAGCTTCTCTGTGGAGCCTTGTATATATAACCAAGCTTCCTCCCCGGAGCTCCCAGACGTGACATCCACTTCCCTGACTCAGTGTCCACTTCCCTGATGAACTCTAGTGGCCCAGTAGCCCCAGCACCAGGCTTGTGCTCCTAGAGAGCAGAGGCACTGACATCCTTGGTGTTTCACTGCCTTAGGGCAGCATGATGTTTTGCCCAAGAGGGGATCTACGTAGGGTGGACGGGACTGTGAAGCGCTGATCCCTGCTTGTGTCAACAGTGAAGACTGGCTGAATGATAGGTCTGCGTTATAGAAGGATTTATTTCACTTCATTATCCTCTTCAAACTAAGCACAATGGTCTATTTGCCTCAGATGTCAGAAAGCTGGGCAGCACTCACTAAGTCAGAACCTCTAACTGAACACGGGGATCTGGAACTCCATGGACTGTGGGGTCTGGCCATCCCAGGTCCAGAGTTCAGACCTGAGCCAGTTTTCAAGGAAGGTCCAAGAGAAGCCTCTCCTTCCATGTAGACAACGTAGTGTCTGAGATGCACAACACTCTTCCTCCTCGTAGACCACGCAATGTCTAGACATACAACACTCTTCCTCCGTGTAGACAGTGCAACATTTGAAACATACAACACCCTTCCTCCATGTACATGATGCAACATCTAGACACACAGCACTCTTCCTCCACGTAGATCACGCGATGTCTAGACATACAACACCCTTCTTCCATGTACATGATGCAACATCCAGACACACAACACTCTTCCTCCATGTAGATCACGCAATGCCTAGATGCACAACACGGAGGACAATGCAGCAGAGAGGACTCTCCCAGTCACTTGCCAACTTTGTGGAGATGTTCCCCAAGTGGAAGCAAGCAGAGCTTTGAAAAAGCCATCATGTTCTTTGAATAAGGAGATGTCTGTTATTTGAAATGACATAGAGTGTCTCTCCAACAAGCCAAAGGGAAAAATGGAAGCCAAATTTCGAGTTTTGGAGGCTTTGCTCATATGAGTGAAGTGTAGGACACCAAGACCAAAGGAAGAACAATAGCTCAGGATAGATTGCTTTGCTGCTGCAGTCAATAAATGAGCCGCACACACCCCTACATGGATGCCCAGCAGAGCCAGAGAAGAGAAGCCTGAAGAAACACCCTGAACTCGAGTCCGAAGAAGACGCGGCAGAGTGTGCAAGGTAAGTACTGGGGATACATCACAGGCAGCTCACAAGTGGGGATTTCTACTGAGAGAGAGGGGCAGCAAAAACAAATACTTTTTTCTAAAATGATTAATTTTTAGATAATTAACATTTTCTTTGAAAGAAGCAATGCAAAAATTGCTTAGAAATAGGCCATCTAAGAATACATTCCCAAGAAAATAAAGACTAAAAAAAGGATTTTTCTGATCTGCTCAGTTTGACTAGATGACTTGGCCACAGAGATTAAAAGTAACTACCAGTCATTTCTGTATAATTTGCAGTACAGTAAGCTCCTCCTGATGCAATATCCACTTATTTTTAATATTCACTAATACCTTATGCTCATACTTGAGGTCATAAATTAGGCAGAATTCCCAGAAAAGAGTCACCTAGGATAAGGAAGAGATCCTGAATAATGAAAAGCAGCTGCGTTCATCATTCAGTATAAATACCACATGATGTTTGATGGGGACTAATGTGGTATTAACTATACGCCTATTCATTAAGTTTTGTATCATTTTGTGTAAAATTAGCAAAATGAATGCCCTTTAAATGCTATTGCCAGGGTTATGTCTCCCTTCATTAATAATAACAAAGGATGTCTGCAGTGTAGTGTCATCAGGCCCCTTGAGGCAACCAGATGCAAACAGTACTTGGGTCTCCAGGCAGCTTGCATGTGCCCGCAGCACGTGAGATTTCCAGTCATGTCAACAGAGGACTCTATTAAGTACTGCACGCTGTTGATGGACACAGGAGGTCTCACTGCGGTCTTTCCAAAACGTGTCTGCCCCAACAATAACATTAGGTCATTTGCAACAGCGCTATCTCTTAAAACTAGAAGTCACAAGAAACTCCTTTCAAGTTTGAAATTCTTCCTTGCTAGCAAGTGAGCATGTCCACCTCTTGTGTGGACACTGCCACTGAGTGAAAGGTCGCTCCTCTTCATGGTACTAGACACCAATCCAAGGCAGAGTTGAACCAGTATACATTTGGACATTTCTACTGACTATAAGATCCTTATGGTCATAAATCCATTTTTCATAATCTTTTTCCCACATATCACCAGGTATATTCATAACACCATGGAATTATTCAAAATATACAAAGAACTATTTTTTTAAGTCATGTGTGTGTGTTAACAATTCTGCACATGTACAACCAGCAAGAAACATCCTAGCTGGTACAGTCACAGTAGTTAATATAAATGCACCAGTGTAAGTTAGCAAATTTGAGTATTTAGGAAGTTGTTGATATGAGAACTGAATGCAACTTCCCCTTGGCATAGCATTTTGGTATGTAACATGAATACATGTTAAATGACCAAGAAACTAGATTTCAAATAATCAACTTCATTTTCTCTAGAAAGCCATAAAATACATGAAAAGCCTTTGTCTGTGAGTACATTGTCATAATTTAAAAAAAAGATTCAAAGACTGCATTGCATTCCATTTTATTATACCCATAGCATCCTTAGGGATTACTTCCCAAAAGTATTACTTCCCAAAACTGGAGTGAATTGCCAATTGTAGAACACTTGTTAGTGCATTTCTGCATGAAACCCTGATAAGTGATTTGGTCTTAAATACATTCAAGAAATCACTTGTGCTGAGGAACTGGTGTAAGTAAGATAGGTGCTGCTGGGGAGGGACACAGCCTGGAGCTCACAAAGAGTTGAAGCCATTATTAGTGACATTTCTGTTCTTTTTAGGTGACAGAGTATTTAGAATGAAACCCACTGATTTCCTTTTGCTGGGAACATATCAAACTGCTCAGCTAACGTAATGATGCTGGGCTGCTTTGCCAAGTTGTATCCCAAGTTCCAAGTGCCTTACAATGAAATACAGTGATAAAATGAAGTCCAGGGCTTCAACTCTCTACAAAGCTTAAATCTCTCAGACTTCTTGAGGTTAGTACAGCTTTGCAAAGAATTATATTTTAACCCCAAATTCTTACCCGTTCCCCCAAATCTCTACCTTTGGCAAAGAAGTTAATAAGGGCACAAAGATATCCTGTAAGTCAAACCAACAGCCATCAGCATAGATAAGATCAGCACTTTATTCCATTACATAGGATGTGGCAACTCTGTTATGTCTTATTTACTGTCATTGGATAAAGAAACTTTACGTTAATGGGATGTTGATACAGTGAAGTCTCAATTAATGAGAACTAAATATCCAAATCTCTAAATCAAACAGAATATTTTTGCTACATTCTGCACTGAAAAAAAGACATACACATACATTTCAGTTAAAAAATAATAGTTCCGGCCGGGCTCGGTGGCTCAGCCTGTAATCCCATGCCTTGGGAGGCTGAGGTGAGTGGATTGCCTGAGCCCGCGGGTTCGAGATCCGCCTGGGCAGGCAAAACCTCATCTCTACAATAAATCAAAAAAACTAGCCGGGCGTGGTAGCGCGCACCTGTAGTTCCGGCTACTTGGAAGGCTGAGGCAGAAGGATCGCCGGAGCCCAGCAGGTCGAGGCTGCGGTGGCCGGAAGCGGCCACTGCACTCCAGTCTGGGCGACGGAGTGAGATGCCAACTCAAGAAAAAAAAAAATAATAATAATAATAATAGTTCATATATTTGTCAGTATAAAAGATTGTCTAAAACAAAGAGTCATTTTCTTCTGTGTCTGGGGTCAGTGCATTCAGCCACATCTCTTATCAATGATTCTAGAATACGAAAGAGTCCTGCCAGCTGAGTCATCCTAAAGTGCTGAAAACCATCAAGCTAAGGTTCTGTTTCTTGTATTCTTCTTGCTAGACAAGAGGAATGAACAATACACTCTACAAGAGCTTTCAATAAGCTAAAAAAAGGAACATCAGGTGTAGGAGAATGCAAAAATTGTGTCTGCCACGCCATTTTGTTCCTCAAGACTCTACTTAGTCAAGTTTTGTGTTTTCCACTCAATGACAATCACTGATCATATAACAAAGATTGTTCAAGCTCTATCAGGAAATAGGTCTCAAAAATGTGTGACTAAGAACACCCAAGAAACTGAGATCTAAATAGTGAAACAATCTAGAAGCTGCTCTATTTTTATTTAAATCTCCCAGATCCTGTGCTCAATCTCCATCAGCAAGGGATAGGAGCAGAGCCAGTGTGTGTTCCTGGTCTAATATAAAATGAAAAATCTCAAAACAAAATTGCATTTACTCTGCTCACACAAGGGTTATTAAAGACCAGGCCCTTGCTCTTCTAAAAGCCAGCTTTCCCTCTGTCACACACAGCCCCAGGTCTTCCATCTTCTATCTGAGCCAGGTCCATACATCATGATAATCTGCTCCCTTTCCAAACAACCAAGGCTCAGGCAGTGCTCACAGATGGCCATGTCACCCTGCAGCAGCTCAGTAAAACCCTCTCATCTCCACAGCAACACCCGCCTTCTGGGGAGACTGTGAACTTTCTTCTGGGTTGCTCCATACTGTTTGTCTCTCTTTGCTCTCTGTGGCGAAAGAGAGTACGTGTGTGTGTGTGTACACACGTGCATGCAGGAGTGCGTGTGCAGAATCAGTCTTACCTGTGGCCTTTGCGACATCTGCAGTGGTCACGTTTTGGGCATTGATGTTCACTTTGAAAGTCACTGCTGGTCCCAGAACCCTGGAAGAGATCATTTAAAGATGAGTTCGTAACTGAGTCAATACATCACATGGCTTCTCTGATAATGACATGGAAAATGCTGATATGCTCAGGAAAGCACATGTATCCAAGGTCACTGTGTTCTCCGGGTGTGACCTCTGCTGGGTGCTGGCTTTCTTTCACACTGTGACCCTTTATTTCCATTTTCCAGGAATTCTGTTTTACAGACTTTGCTTTTCTGAAACATACACTGCAGCTTATGATATGCTCCTATTATAAAAAAATTCAGATCAACCCCAATAACCCAACAATAGCAAGCAGATACTCTTGCAAGGGAAAAAGAAAAATTGTTATGGAAACAGATTTTAGTATTTGGTCCCCAAGGGAGCTGCATGAATCAAGAGCAAAGAGGAAAGAGACTAGTATTTTTTAAATTCTCTTGACAGGACCCATTTAGAGAAACTACCAAAGTCATTAAGAACTATTCAGTATAAAAACGACTGGTGGGGAATTGCTAGACAGGAATTATCAAAATTGTTTGAAGCTTTTAAAATACCATGCTGAACACAGTTTTTAAAAAGTACATCCCTTTTTTAACCATTTAATTCATATGAAAACCCCATATGCTGTAGGAACTGAATGTTGTACCTGTAGCAATCTCAAAATGGATCAGGAATTTTGGGCCTCAGAAACAGATGGACCCTTCTGCACAGATGGCAGCCATAGGTATCTTTTCATGGAACAGACCTCCTTAAACATCTTGTAAGAGGTGAATCACCCTAACACAAGAAATAGAAATAGCCAGCCAGGCACAGTGGCTCACACCTGTAATCCCAGCACTTTGGGAGGCTGAGGTGAGAGGATTGCCTGAGCCCAGGGATTCAAGACAAGCCTGGGCAACTTGGTGAGACCATGTCTCTATAATACATTAAAAAAATTAGCTGGATGTTTTGGCACACATCTGTGGTTCCAGCTACTTGGTTTCAGGTTGAGGCAGCGGTGACTATGAGCATGCCACTGCACTCCAGCCTGAGAGACACAGTGAGACTCCTAGACAAAAAGAAAGAAAGAAAGAAGGAAGGAAGGAAGGAAGGAAGGAAGGAAGGAAGGAAAGAAGGAAGGAAGGAAGGAAGAGATGGAAATAGGCCAACTTTAGGTGGAAGATGGCAGCTGAGAGTGAGGACTCCTAGGTCCTTGGATGTGCCTGCACTCCCATTTAAGCTTTAAAACCCTGCCTAAGTGGCACCATGTAGCCCGGGGTCCTTGCCGTCCTCACCTCAACTTCACACCCTTGCCAGAATGGAGCAACACAGCTAGTGGGGATGGAATTACAGCATCACGAATCTGCCACCTCCTCTGCCCCCAGCCTCTCCCCTCCCTTCCTCCCTCCCTCCCTCCCTGACAGCACACTCATCAAATCTTCTTCCTTTGAATCTCATGTGCATTTGTGATTCAAATATAATCTCTGCTCATGATACCTTAGTCCCAACCTCTGTCCTCTTCCTGTGGGAATTTTGCCCCTTCTCTTGGCCAGCTAACTTGGAATGCAAGCTCACTGTAAACACAGACTCTCACACCATTGCAAGGCCATGATTATCACCCCAGTATCATGGTTGGATACTACACGTGGAAGTCTCGACATCACTTTGAACTCCCAAAGTTTGCCCTTGAATCAGCTCCTGCTCTGAGGAGCACACCAGGTTCTAAGCTTATGGACAGTCCCTTTGGCCTCCTTATGACAGAAATATCCAGATAGCCACCAAGTTCTGCCAAAATTCCTAGAAAATGCAATGTGCTCACCTCTCTCTCAGTTCCCAGTGTGATCCCTCTAGCCCAAGCTTGTGCCACCTCACAGCACAGCTAAGTAATTTCCTGTTTCCGACTCCACTGCATACAATAGAAGCCACCTCCACAGGCAGACCATCAAGCAGTGCCTGTCATCCCCTTGCTCAAGCCAACTTTAAAGTCCCTTTCTCAGTTCCCAGGCCTGTCTCTCTGCAGTGACTCAGCAGAACCCTTCTGCCTTAGTCCCTATTGTGAACCCTCTGACAGAAAGAAGTCAGATCTCCTCTTGTGCCATAGAAGCCAGCAATGTCATTTCTGCCTTTGTGTCTTCATTCACATCAACTTTCCTGCCACAATGTCTCCCTCCTCCCATATGAGTACTGAGCTACTCCCAACGCCCTACTCCCAGAGTGGGCACCCCAACAGCGGCAGTCTCTTTCTCCAAACTAGAACAGTGAGGGGCTGTTATTTAGCACTTAAATTGCACATGAATTATAGGCTCTTCTTGCCACCCAAATGGAGGATGAACTCCTTGAGGGCATGCACGGTGTTTCCTGCCAGGGCCTCACCCACATAGTAGATGATCAATTCCTATTTGCAACTGATCTGACATATGCGTTCAGTAGTCTTCTAAAATCAGGAGATGGTCCTTATTAACATGAAGCAGGCTCATCTATCATCAAAACAACACTAAGGACACAGATCTTGGCAATAGGACTTCAGGTTTATTATGGAGCTTCTGTGAACTGTTGAATCTAAACAGTTTCCCGACAGATGAGATCGGCATCTCCCAAAACAAATTTTTTCCTCAGGTGCTGAAGCTTTTTCTGAGGACTTAATAAGTTTCCTGGTTTCCCAGTGTTCAAAGACCTAGCCCCCTCTATGACGGGGAAAGAATGCAACACGTCCATCTCATAATACACAGTGGGAACCACAGGAGTGGAAAAGGCAGCAAAACATCACTCCTGTTATAGATGCGAGTACCGCATATGGCTGGCTGCCTTTGTGAACAGAGGGTGATCCTGTCACCCTCAGAGTGTGCTGCACATGTGGTGGGCACCCAGTGACCATCAGCTGATATGTTGAGCCTTGGCTCTGGTCCTCACATGCACTCATGAGACTCCTACCACAAATGGCATGTAAAGTTACCCGGATGGTGACCCTGCTGCTGAGCAGAGTTGGGCAGGGCTGTGTGAAGGCTGTGAACGGGGACCAGACACCTGTCCCAGGCAGTCCTGCATGTATCTCTGCCAAGAGAACCCCCTACTGTCCGGCCTGCTCCAGGCACCAGGACCAGAACCACAGAAAAGTAGAACAAAGGGTGCTAAAGGCCAGGAAGGGTAGGGGAAGGGATAGGGAGAGATTTGATGAAAAATACAAAATTACAACTCCAAAGGAGGAAGTTCCAGTGTTCTCTACCACTGTAGGATGCCAAGAGTTAACGATAAGATATTGTTTCAAATAGTTTCAAATAGCTAGAAGGAGGATATTGAATGTTCCCAGCACAAGGAGATGATAAATGTTTGAGATGATGGATATGCTAATTACCCTCATCTGATCACTATACATTATTTGTATCACAACACCACTATGTACCCCATGAATATGCACAGTTGTTATCAATTAGACAGAGAAAATTAAAACAATTTTTAAAATATGAGCTTCCTCCTTCAGGCCTCCTAGAACAAAGCACTCCATGAACAAGCCTCTCCGTAAGCTCAGCTGCACCCCAGGGACTGCGGCCTGATGCAGATCCACAGCTAGCAAGCGGCAAATCCCCAAACAAAACAAGAATTTATTTAATAAATATTTGCAAGAGCGCTTAAGGGGTGACTCAGCTGACCACAGTGGCAAGTGCTGTGCAAGGGGCCCACAAGAGGCACTGAAAAAACAGCTGGATCATGGGATTAACATCTCTCCCTCCTTTTTTGGTTTTGTGATTCCTGGAGCTCATTTTCAGTCTCTTTGTCTTTACATTGCATTGATCTCTGGAGCTTCTGATCATGGGGCTGTTTCTCCAGGGCCCCGAAAGATGTAGATGGCGTGTGGTTTAGAGTGTCTTTCTCTGGACAGCAACCCCCTCCAGCCAGGGCACTGGCCGGCTGATGGCCGTGGGACAACCTCAGACTGACCAAGAAAAAGCCTCTCACTGCTGCTGGAAAAACATTTACAATATCAGACACGGGTGGTACACTTAACACCATACCAGGAGATAACATTTGGGGATTTTGACCCACAAGATTTTACAGACTACGTTTGGGTAAACATGCTGAGGCCCCTCACCCTACTCTTGCTGGATTTTTTTTTTCCAGTCAAGAAAGGCAACACAGGAAAAAGTATGCATGCAAGCTGCACCATCTCCTTTAATGATCTGCTAAAGGTATTACTTGAAATTCACAGATGCATTGCCCCTCTGCTGAGTATGGGTTCTGCTACTATTTTTTTTATTTCCATAATGTTGCCTTCAGCTATAAAGCCATCTCTCTTCTCTCCCTGCAAGCATTTGCAACATATTGCAAATTGTCACCCTCTCTCTTCTGTTCTCCTTATAAGGGACGAGGTAATTACAGGGCTTGTGCAAAGATGACTTGGAGGCTGGTAGCTAAGGGCTGCCCACTAAGGGCTGCCCTGCCACCTGCCCTACCAAGGCCAAGTCCTACGCATTGTATTTCAGAGGTAAGGAGCATAGAGGAGGGAGGACTCTCCCTTTAGATGGAAAAGGAAGTTTGAGTCAACAGAGAAACACAGAGGAAAGGTGGATGGGCCAGTCTGCATGCCCCTCCAGCCAGCTCATGTCATGAGAGGTAATGAGAGTGTCTGAATCCCCTGGAATGGAGCTACCAGCTGTGAGCCCTTTGGCGTGTTCCTGCTCTGACTTTAGGCAACTGTATTCCATGAAAAGTGGGCTGAGGAGCAGATGCAGGCTCCTATAATCCTTAGTGGAAGAGAATTCCAGAAGCAGGGCCAGTGCCGCACCGTGTGTGGCATCGGTGTCTTAGGGGCCCCCATGGCTGTGCTCACACATGGGAGATGCTCAGTCAACATTCATAAGAGGAAGGAGGCAGGGAAAATGCTGGAAAACCCTAACAGTTTTTCCTGTGCCCAAGAACAGAGGTGAGACATTTTCAGCTAGAACAGAGTGTAGGTTACACTCTGCCAGGTCATGCCACTGCCTGTAAGCTTCTGAAGGGTTCCCGGGTGTAGGCTGTTAATCTTTTTAAGTGCCAGGTGTTAGAGGGCAATTAAAAAGCATTAACCCTGAAGCACATGAAATCTCCTACAACCCTGCTGTTAAACCATTCACTAAGCACTGGAATTGTGCATAAGGCAAGCCAACCCTAGACCCCAAGGGATGAAGCAACATTCTCCGTCATGGGACAGCGTCCCCACCAAGTGACCTGGGCAGAAATCTTAAGGACAGCCTCTGGTTCTAGAAGGCCTTCTTCCAGAAGCATGAGAGGACATACAAGTGCTCATAGGGTTGCAGACTATGGAGATGCTTATTAGCTACATTACATCAAGGCCCAGGTCGGCCAGACATCACAGTGGCCATACCGCTCTGTGAGTAGGTTGGTGGAGCTGACACACATGGAAAGACAGTGATAGCATGCACTGATTACATTTCTTGCTTACTTAGAGCAACCCATAGCCAGACTGAGGACGCCTCACAGAGCACATGCTGGAATAAACAATGTGGTTACCACGAATACACACACAGCACACGACTTGAGGGCTGCTGGAAGTGTGTTCCTTATTCCCAACCTCGCCACGGGGCAGGGATGTGCCTGGAGGGATGTGCCTGGAGTGAGCATGTCCTCCGAGGCCTGCAAAGCCCCAAGGGAGGACTTCAAATCACTGAGCAGTTGCACAGCAGCCAAGCCCCTCCCACGACTTTCTTTTTTTCCCCTCTTCGCTTTCAGCCTCTGAATGCAAAGTCGTTTCCGAAAAGTGAGGTGACTTTTTGCCACGATGTTTTCACTGTTGGGGTCGCCTCTCCTCAAACCCCGTGCAGCTGCTGCAGCTCAGAGCCTTCAGGAGACTGAGAGCAATGGCGTGAAAAGTCATCAGGGTTCCCCACTGGAATTCAGACAAAGCAGCGTCCTCTGTAGCCTGGAACCCTTGCGGAGGTCTCTTCTCCAAGGCATTCCTGAACACGCTAATTAAGGCAAATGTAATCAGTCCAGTGAGTAAACAACCTCCAGGCATGACAATCCCCAGTCCAAGGATGATTTCGACAGTCCCAGGGGGCCCCCTTCAACTGCTAGGCAGGGATTTGTTCTCCTTTGTGGAAGATCAGCACCGGCAACTGCTCACCACCTCTCCTGCCACGGGTGGGCTTCTGCTGGTGGTTGGCTGGAATTTGCTCTCTGGTTGCTTCACAGAAGTGTCATTCACCCCAACCTCTCCAAAAAAGCTGCTCAGGAGAGAAGAATAGTGGAGAAAGCTGTGGGACTCCTAAAGCTTCCTGCATTCACCCCGGGGTGGAATCATTGTTCCTCTCCCGATGTGAAAGCACAGCATGGGGACACACCCATGCCGGAGTTGGCCAACAGCTGAACCTAGAATCCAAAGTCCGGTAAGCTCTGTCTTCCTGGACCATGTGGGTTTCAATTCCCTGGCGGGCCCAAGGACCAGGCATCCCAACTCTGTTATCCCACCAGGGAGCCCTGGGGGGACAGTGTGAGGTTGGCACCATACTGATCGTGTTTCAAAAGAGACCATTAAGATATCCAAGGAGACCCCAAACAAGAAGCCCACGGCCAAATTATATAGACAGGTGCTATTTTCTAAAAATGTTGGCACTCCTACTAGGCATATTTAGGTCCAGGATATTGAGACACTTCAAAATACACTTCTTGCTAATCGAGGAGAAACAAGTTAAACCCCATGCTCAGGACAAGAAGGCAGAGGCTGCCAGCCAGTCTGTATTACCCTGGACATCAGAGCCCTGGAATCATTCTCCAACCATGCCCTGGTTTTTACTGCAGTCATTGGAGGGTGGGTGTTTGTAAGGACCAAAGATTAAGGAAGATAAACCCCGAAGAACAGCTCAGCTCAGTGGGTTGTTGGGTGGCCGCAATCACTGCAGAACACTGAGGCCTGAAGTGACCCCATGGGCCCGAGGTCACTTGCTGGCATTCTTGGTCTCAGCAAGGGGGTGGATGCGCACACCCTCTCGAGTCTGGAGGCACCGAGCATGCTCAGAAGAGCCATCAACCTGGTTCAGTGGAAGGGGCTGCCCTGGAGGCTCTCACTAGTTGACAAGTGTCTTCAGACCCCATGGGTATTTTGGCACCTTCCTGGCTACTTGCTGGGGAAGGAGAGGGACAGTGCTCATGCTTGTACCCATCACCCGGCACCTGGCAGAAGGCCTTGCCTCTGAAGGGAGGGCGGTCTCACATGGGGGTGGGGGAGCAGCACGCGAGGGTCTTCAGGAGAGAAAGGGAGAAAAGCCCTAAAATGCCAGGGTGATGTGGGGACAGAGAGCTGGCTCCGTCAGTCCTGGCACATGGCTCCCTGGGGACACAGGAGGGTCAGGCCCCACTCTGGTGACATGACCTGAGAGGGCACCAAGGGCCCTGCTGCGAGCTCCTCTTCCGAGGAACAGGATGGCATGATGGCCTCACCAGTGCCTGTGCCTTCCGAGGCCTGGCCTGCTTCCAAACTCTCCCCAGCCCAGAGAGGCACCACCCTCGGGCCACTCCGCCCGCACTCGGTGCTGCCACTTGACAAGGACAGCCTGCTTCTTAAACCTTTCCCAGAGTGTGACTCATTTTCCCCAAACCTCCCCGGTCTCACAACGTCACCAAGATTCCTGCGACCGTGGCACGGACACCCTCCCTCGCCCACTCCGCAACTGGAGAGACGCCCGAAGGGAGAAGCTCTCCCTCCCTCCGGAGTCTCTCTCAGTCCTGCTTGGAGGCTCAAGATGCACGTCGATCTGGATATCCCAATGTCCAGAATAACGAAACGGGACCTCAGGCTGGCTCACAGGTCCACTCCTTCAGCAGGCTCCTCCCCCTCTAACACTGTGCTTCTCAACTTTCTTGTCATTACTGATCACCTAGAGCAGGCACATCCAACCTGCGACCTGCTGGCCTCATGTGGCCCAGGACAGCCCGTAATGTGGCCCCACAAAATCTTTCAACATCATGTTTTTTACCACTTATTTTCTTCATGACCATGCGTAGTTCCATTTTTGAAGTTCACAATCACACTTTCTGCAAAACATTGCTTTTTGGCAGCACATGTATTTGTGAGCATCTGCTTTCAGTTATGAAACATATGAAGAGCAAAATCCAAACAAACATTCCTGACTAGCACCTTGAGAACACACTAACAATGGCGACCACTTCCATCGAACCAGACAGGGATGGATTAGTTTTACAAAAATAAGGCCACATTTCCCACAAATTTTAGATTATTCTTATTTTTCCAAACTTTATAATAAAAAATATAAAAAAGAAGTCTTATGGATATACACGAACTCTACTATACAATTCATGTGCAGTCCAAGACAATTCCTCTTTACTCAATATGGCCCAGGGAAGCCAAAATGTTGGACACCCCTGGCCTTGGGAAACTCTACGAACTTTTTTCCCGGATAGCTTTCATCTATGAACCTTTAAGGCCACATACATACTGTGTATCTGTTTTAGCAGTGTGGTTCCATGGAGGGCTACAGACCATTGCCATAGCCAGGACTTTGCCTCCTAAGCACCAAGTTTCTCTCCCTTGGAGGCGATATCGTCCCCTCCAAGAAGGCACATGCTGGGCCCTCTGAGCGCTCTGCCCTGTTCCCAGGATCCTCTGAAGGGCTACGGTGTGGTTGCACAAATAGAACTTAGTGTTCCCCCGCATGGACAGTTGGTGAATTGAGCAGGTTAAGGGGAGACGCTCCTATATAAGACGTCCTTCTAATCTCACTTGTTCAACTCTACAGTCCTATCTTCACTCAAGGGCAAAGAAAGTCTTCCTCCCAGGCCCCTGTACAATAAAGGGTTAGCAGAGCAGACCCAAGACTGCATCCCTAGAAAGGTGTTGGCAGGCCTGGTCCTTGGCTGACTTCTGAACATAAAGTTTGGGAAAGCTCCCACCATCCTGTAGCTGACAGGATGTGCCTTTGCCTCAATTGTCGGTGCACATGGCATGGTTTATGCTGAACACCTGCTTTCCTTTTCCACATCTGGACTCTTGTCACATGCCCAGCAGAGGATGCCGTGTCACCAGCGCCCCGGCAAAACCTAGCTGCTGGGTCTTCCAAGGGCTTTCCTGGTAGAAAGCATTTCATACCTGTTCTCATAGCCCCCGATGGAAGATCTGGTACATCCTGCATGACCCCACCACGAAGAGACCCTCCCGAAGCTCATGCCTGGCCTTCCCTAGACTTCACCTTCACCTTTGCTCTTTGCTGATTTGCCCTGTGTCCTTTCTCTGTAATAAGCCATAGTTGGAGCATGACCCTTAAGCTGAGTCCTGAGAATCCTCCTGGTGACTCATCTAACCTGGGGATGGTCTTGGGACTGCCACCACTCCCAGCCCCAGGCTTGCTTCTCTCTGCCCCTGCTATGTTCATTCACAGCCAAGATATCACAATTTTCATCCTAGGCCTCATGACAGGATCCTGCCTTTACCACAGCATGGTATCCAGGGTCCCACAGACCCAGGATGCTCACTTTGGTTGGGAACTGCTGACAATGGGACACAGTCAGTAGATTCTGGAGATCTTGGCACTGATCTCATAAGCCACTTTAATTCTAAAAAATACTTCTGCTGTGCAGAAGAAATCATTTCCTCATAGGAGAAAACCGCTCTCTCCCTGTCCAGGAAGCTACCAAAATCCCTCTTCCTCCACTTGACACGAATACTGCTGCTTGAACCCTGGATCCCAAGAAAAAACCCTGTCTGAGTAGCCCTTCTGTGGATGCCCTTGATCCATGCCTTCTGCTTGACACCCAGGCCCAGTGGATACCACAAGAAATTGGGACAACTTTAGAGACTCCAGATCTACCTGCTGGATTTCCACCTTTGGGCAATCATCAGCAGACATTCCTCTCCATGGGAAATACTTGCCCTGGACTTGGTTCCTGACACCTGAGTGTCTGCTACTTAGGAAGCAGGTGGTTGACTGGTGTGTGGCCCAGATGAGAGAAAACCTTCCTTCTGGCACCAGGGAGTCTTGGTCATTTCTAGCATCTCGTTTAGCTTTCTGACTCTTCATAAACTTGGGGAAAATTGAATAAATCCCATGTGCATATTGCTGGCATAAAAAGGGGAACTTCTGTGTTTATTCAGGAAATAAAAGCAAAACAGAGATGTCTAGAGCCTTACAAAGCCTCTGAGAATCAAGTATAGTATCTAATATCGGAGCCCCCAAGGAGAAAGCAAGTTTTTTTCTTTTTTGAGAAAACCACTTACTGATAAATAACTGGCATTTGACATGCACTGCACAATATACATACCAACTCTGCTGAAGTTAAAGGAAACAGCACAATACAAAGAAAAGGGGTTCAAATTAGGAAGAAATTATTGAAACACACAAAGAAAGCTCAACATTAAGTTATAAGGGATTATCTAGGTTTAAGTAGAAAACCAAGATACTAACTTTGTTATCTGACTTTCAGACTTTCATTCAATTTCAACTATTAATTACTGAAAACACACTACACAGTCAATTATTGTTGTGCAAGGTAGCTATGTTCTGTGAAGTCATCAGAAAGAAGAAATCAGGGATACTGATAGAGTCATTGTTCTTATAGAAAACACAGGGTTAGGTACCTGCGAGCCTCTGGTCACAACACTTTTGCCAGCCAACCAACAAATAACTTTGTCTTATATGTGTTTCTATTTACAGACATCTTGTTTAGTTTATGTTTCTGAGTTATTAATGCTGAACTGATGGTCACCAGCATCATAACTCATGCCTGAACAAAGATTGCCTTTTTCTTTTTTATGATTACAAAACATACAAGTAACTTCTAGGATTTTAACATTTATGTATCCCCATCCTACAGCTTAAAGATTACAAAACAAGCATCAAAATCATTAGACAGCACTTCAGCTAGGGAGCATTTTAAAGAGCAAAACCACCATCGAAAATCACAATAAATGTGAAAGATGCGGCACTAAATAGCCCATGTAAAGGACGCTCACTTACGGTTGGAGCTGAAACAAGCAGGCAAGCATGTCCTCATCCAGCCTCCTCTGAGAACATGCACATCTAGCAACTCAAATCTTTCACCTCTCTCTGCATGTCTGGGGATGACCGTGGCATGAGTATTAGTTTGGGGTTACCAATAAATTTGCAAATACAGAATCTGTGAATGATAAGAATCAGCTGCTTCCTAGCATCTGTGTTGAAGCATTTTCACATACATCAATGACCTGATTATTTTCTTCACATTTTGCAACTTAATCTTTTGGAGAGAACATGAGCATTGGGGCTTAAGAGGCTTGTGATCCAATTGTGTAACTGCTACTTCCTTGCTGCGTGATTTTGGCACATTACATTATCTAACCTACAAAACAGGGATAATAAGACAAATCTTGAAGGGTTGTTTGGATGATTAAGTAGAATATCTGACATGTTATAGGATTTCTCTCTAAACTGAAGCTGTTGATCTTTGCTCTAATAAGAGCAGAGAGGGCTTCTCCTCCTCTGAATTCGTTATAAAATCCACTTTTTAAATCAACCTCATCTTGTGTAAGATCATACAAAGGGGAGAGGCCCCAAAACCTGAAATTTATTTAGAAAAATTGTGTATTTATTCTTACATGTTTAAACTTCTGTCACTTTCAAACTACTCTCCATTTGATGCAATACACCTGTTGAGACGCTTTTTCCACTGCTCAAAACAGTTTTTGAACTTGTCAATTTTGATGCCTTTTAGTGCTTCTGCTGGTTTTTGTTTTACCTCTTCCATGTTGGCAAAACATTTTCCTATGCAGACTTTTTTTCATCCAGGGAAACAATAAACAGTTGCTAGGACTGAGATTGAGTGAATAGGAAGGGTGGGTCATGGGCGTCATGCCATTTTTGGTCAAAAATTGCTGAACACTCAGCACAGGTGTGGGCCGGTGCACTCATAAGTCAACCATCAAGGCAAACAAGTTCAAAGAATCTCCACTCCCCCAAAATAATTCACTGAAGTGGAATGTAGCCTCTCACAACAATGCTGGCTGGTGTGCTGGTGCTGATGGGTTCCGAGAAAACTTACTTAATGCAGGAAGCCTCTACTACAAGGGGCCCGCTCTCCAAAAGATACTTCCGTTTTTGAGGGGGGGTCCCCTTCATACAGTTCCTGCACATTCTACTGCTTTATGTGGGAGACCAGTTTGTTTACATCTGGAATGACTTGGTTGATACAAGAGGGGAGATCATCTCATTTCTTTCCTAACCCCTTGACTGTTGAATGCATATCTCATAAACAATTTGTAAATGATCATTTTAGGGAAGACCTTGAGAGGGTCATCCCTACAGATGCATCTACAGTAAGAAGCTTCTAATTTGAGAGCACATGTATGATTTCTGAGTTATGGTTCCTGGGGAGAACCATCCACTTTCTGACAGTCGAATTCACTTATTGCGAGAGGGAACTCCTATTTATAGTGGAAGAAATGCCAACAGGTGGAACCCATAAACCAGATGCTAATCCTTCTTACCCTAGTAAAGAGGGGGATCTTCATGACATACATCTTCAGCCTAGAAAATCTCAGAGGGTATGAGACTTGAAAAAATGCTTTGCATGGCTTCTTATGGGGAATATATTGGGAGAAATAAAAGTCGCTTCTTACCATTAGTCAATTCCCAGTCGGATTGGAAATAATATGAAAATATGTATCCTTGAGATTTTTCAGAATTCACCAACACAAAACTACCTTGAACCAATGTAAGCAAACCACACATGCATACAGAGATAGGAGATTATTTTGTCACTGTAATTCTAGCTATAGTTATCTCTATTTTAAAGATAAGTCTAGTTGTTCCTGAACTCTTTATCATTCATTGGTGCCACTTGACATTTTACTGCATATTGATAATTACTATTTTTCTTTTTTTTTTTTTTTGAGTTGGAGTCTCACTCTGTCACCCAGACTGGAGTGCAGTGGCCACTCCCAGCCACTGCAGCCTCGACCTGCTGGGCTCTGGCGATCCTTCCACCTCAGCCTTCCAAGTAGCTGGAACTATAGCGCGCGCCACCACACCTGGCTAATTTTTTTGATTTATTGTAGAAATGAGGTCTCGCCAAGTTGCCCAGACAGGTCTCGAACCCGTGGGCTCAGGCAATCCACTCACCTCAGCCTCCCAAGGCGCGGGATTACAGGCTGAGCCACCAAGCCCAGTTTATTTTTCTTTTGTATGGTTATAAAACATAGAAGTGACTTTTGGGATTTTAACATTCATACATTGTTTGTTTTCAAATATTCCCATCTTTCAGTTTAAAGATTATAAAACAAACAAACAAACAAACCCTTCATTAACCAGAGTGTTGGGTGTGAGAGTTCTGCATAAATGATCTTTTCTTTAACTGAAGAATATCTATAAATCTCTTTTTTCCTACATTTATCATAGAAATAATTCAAAAATACATATAATATTCTGCCTCCACAATGTCAATATACTGATATGTGTCTTCTTAAGTCATGCATCTCAAGGTCATTTTTGCATATTAATTATCATTGCATGACAAATAAAACATTGAACTCAGTCTGTTTCTTAGATGTATAGTTTAGTTGAGAGTGAAGCAGACAAGCAAATCTCTGATGAAAGCTTCTTTTTCTCATTAAAAATCACTTCTAAAACATGGAACACTGTAAAATTCTAGTCAACTGAGGCTTCCACCTAGTTTGGTTGATTTGGGAGTTATTTCTGTATAATAATGAAGTATATATAACACAGGATTATTTATAGGAAGTCAACTTTTAAGGTCCACAATGCATGCAATACATATGAACTATAATTTTCCTTACAGACACTGCCTAAACGATAGTTAATAACTTTGTAGTCAGTTTAACTAAAGACAAGCCTCAGATACTGGATTCCCTTGGACTTTGGTGGATAAAAAGAAAAGCATATTTGGCAACAACAGTTTTTAAGTTAATCATTTAATGTTGATGTTTTACAACTAACATAAAATCAAATGCTTCTCCCTCTCTCTCTCTCTCTTTTTTTTTTTGGAACATTTTTCTATTTTATTTCTTGATAGAATGTTCACAACTGGGTCCTATGATCCAGGAAAGAAACTCAAACTCTAATTCCCATATAGGTATGAATAAATGCTTCTCTTTTTTAACTAATGAAATTTCTTGAAAGTTGTTTGGAGATTAAAAAAACCTTTTGCAGACTAATGATTGTTTGACAGACTGACTTGTGCTTTGCCAATCTGTTGAACCTACAGAGGTTGGATACCTAAATTCAGATTTGATATCTGAATTTGGGGGGAATCCCATTCAAGGATGAATGGAGGAATGATGTATGAGTGGATGGATGGATAGATGATAGAAGGATGGGTGGGTGGATGGATAATAGAAATATGTATGTATATATTACCTATATTAGTGTGCCACATATTAAGACAGTTTCTCAAAATACTATCTACGGCATTTGAATCATTATCCATTAACTTCTCTCATCTCACAGGCTACACTTCTAATGAGTTTCTCATTCAGTTCCTTACTCAATATTAATTTAAAAGAAACAAACTTCTAATAAATGTCTCAAAGTTACCACACAAAATCAGAATGATTTAGGAGACTCACTGAATTTGGGGGAATCCCATACATGGATGAATGGATGGATGATGGATAGCTGGGTGGGAGAATACATAGACAAATGATGGATGAGTGGGATGATAAGTGAGTGGATGGGTACATGGATGGAGGGACAGCTAGGTGAATAGATGGATGGGTGGATGGATGAATGTTCACTGTATCCAGTTGAACATAAATTTGAGGCCAAGTAAGAACAGGTAAATTTCTTACATATAGCACATGTTTCTGATGGGTTCCTTAAGCCAGTCCCTCAGTTAGCCTTCATGGGGATCACACATGACACCCTGAACCATAGCTAGCCTTGAGTGGGCACATACTAAGAAAGTGTGCTACTGTAGTGTTAAATGATATAATCCCATAACTTAGACCTAAAGCAATGCATTTGGCAATTCTCTCATTTTACAGATGAATAAATGGAAACCCATGGAGTTTTAGAGACTATCTTCAAACAGTCCAGTTTTAACATCAATGCCACCACTGGAATAACTTCTGGATTCTAAGCTGAGAGCTTTTGGTGAAACATTATGAAAATCATAAAAGCCACACTCTGGTCATCACCACTGTTCTTCCTAACTCGGTCACCAGGCTGAGACCCACATTGTGCTTTTGTTCCCTGAGTTGTTTCTGAACATCACCCACCCCTCCCCACTCATGTTGACTGGCTGCTCCTCTCTCCCTGAGAAACCCGTAGTTTGGTACTGGGCTAACTCAAGCTACCAACAGAAAACCAACGGAAAAATGAGTTCTCATCTGGCTGCTACAGAATTATCTTTGCATGCCTCATTTCATCTATGTCATATTACAGAGGAGACACTGGGACCACAACGCACTAGAATTCCATGCAGACAGCATAATGCATACTCACATCCCTAGCACATACTTCCCATTATCACATTTTCTGCACAATTGTGTATTTCTCCTTCCCAAACATTAGGCAATAACTTTCCGAAATACCTCATCTGAGGGCTTACCAAGGAAGAAGGACAGAGAATCGAGTCCTATTTGAATGTGTGAGGAGGCAGAGACTCACAGTTATTGCAAGCCTTAACCAAAACATAACTATTGACAACGCTATATATTTTTAAAGAGTTGAGTCAATGCATTACTGTGTATATTGTATCTTTTTTGCAATTACTTTGTGGTTATGTGCAATTTGGGAATCCCTTCTATGCTAGGGAATGCCTTGCACTGCACACTTTTCTTCTTATGTAGTATTTGGAAGAAAATACATTATTCAATATTTATACTCTTTGAACTTTGAAAGCATTTGCTGAGTCTTTAATGCACAACCGTGTGTTTGCCTGTTACACCTGATGGGACCCATACTCTACCAGTATAGGGGTGGGCCCACGTCTCACCAGGGAAAGCAAGAAAACCCTTCCTTGGTTTCTAATGCAGTTTGACTCTCATGGTGCTTAAAGATTAATGAATTAAACAAACTAATAAATGACTGATTATGAGTGACAAACATTTAGAAAAAAAGTCTTTACCTAAGACTTAGGACTAAGGCTTTTCCTTGAAACCTCAATAGTTTGGGCCATGGCCTTGTTGCTGTACTGTATGACAAGATGCAGCAATGGTGAGAAGTGAGCACCACCATCCTCCTGAGGTTGGACCTGGGCATTCAGCAGTGTGATCTCCACCACCCCTTAGGGTCTTCTGGGCACTGTGGCTTGCTCTGGTATTTTCTCTTAGTTTTTTTGTTTCTCTGGATACCCAGGCTTATTGTTCCCAAGCATACCTGCCTGCCTTTACATAGATGTCAGTTTGCAATCCCTCACATAACCTAACTCATACTCACGAGCCAGCAGCCATGGCAGGAAGGAGCCACTGGGTCCCGTGGGGGCAAATGCATATTACTGTCCTGTCCTGGATTCCGGGTTTCAGCCCTTCCTGTAGGAGGTGACTCCTGAACAACCTGCCCTGACCCATTTGCCCCAAAGCCTCCTGAAATCATCATGTCTGCAACATCTCTGACTTGAGAAACAAATTCAGAAGAGTGAAAAGTGACTTTTGCTATGTTCTGGTGAGAAAAACAAGACTCAAGCTCGGTAGGGATACCTAGTGTTAACAGCATAGATTATGCAGAAAATGTATATTTTGCCATAATGTTTAGATTTATTTCAACATAAATCTAACTTTTTCATGTGTTTATGTATTTCTTGGTTGAAACAACATTTTAATAATATATAGAGAAAGCTATCCTTTATGTAGTGCTAAGCATCTGTGTGCACATGGCACTTAATTCTCACAACTCTATGTAGATATCATCTCTTCTCTGCAGATGAGAAAACTGGGGTCAAGGTAGCTTCAGCAATCTGCCCAAGGTCTCATGGCAAGTTGAGAAAAGCAGTTTTAAACCCACGTGCCTTTGAATCCAGAGTCAATCCGTTCTTCCATTTAATCATTCAGTTATTCACTCACTCAATAAATATTGAGCCCCTATTATGGGTAAGGCACTGTTCTAGGCACTGAAGATACATTACTGGGCAGCTCAGACCCAGATCCTGCCCTCCAACAGTGTAAACTTTACTGGGAAAGATAAGGATACAACTCTTACAGATGAAAGTGTTATTTCAGGAAAACTCAGGGTCTCCTAAGGCAGTGGTCCCCAACCTTTTTTGGCATCAGGTCTCAGTTTTGTGGATGACAATTTTTCTTTTTTTTTTTTTTTTGTTGAGTTGGAGTCTCACTCTGTTGCCCAGACTGGAGTGCAATAGCCGCTCCCGGCTACCACAGCCTCGACCTGCTGGGCTCCAGCGATCCCTCCGCCTCGGCCTTCCAAGTAGCTGGAACTACAGGCGCGCGCTACCACGCCCGGCTAATTTTTTGATTTATTGTAGAGATGAGGTGTCACCAAATTGCCCAGGTGGGTCTTGAACGCGCGGGCTCAGGCAATCCACTCACCTCAGCCTCCCAAGGCGCGGGATTACAGGCTGAGCCACCGAGCCCGGCTGACAATTTTTCTATAGGTTGGGGCTCATGGGAGCGGGGGAAGGAGGATGGTTTGGGGATGATTCAAGTTCATAATATTTATAGTGCACTTTATTTCTATTATTATTATATTGTAATAGACCATGAAATAGTTATGCAATTCACCATTTTAAAAAAGAGGCGAGAACAGAAGTGGCAAACAAAACAATGGGCAGGCCACATGCAGATTAAAGTAAGTGTTGGATTCTGATTTAAAGCCTGACACCAGATATAGCTGTACAACTGAAGCACATCAACTCCCTTCCCACTCTCGGATAGGGTTTTGAGATGAGTCTGCAAGCAACTGATTTATGATGGTCTCTGTGCAGTTAAACCTCACTGCTAATGTTCATCTGTATTTGCAGTCACTCCTCACTAGCATCACCACCTCAGCTCCACCTCAGATCACCAGTTATCAGTTTCTCATAAGGAGCATGCAACCTAGCTCCCTTACACGCACAGTTCACAATAGGGTTCATGCTTCTATGGGAATCTAGTGCTGCTGCTGATATGACAGGAGGTGACGCTCAGGTTGTAAGGCAAGCCTTGGGGAGTGGCTGTAAATACAGATGAAGCTTTGCTTTCTCACCTGCTGCTCACCTCCTGCTGTGTGGCCCAGTTCCTAACAGGCCACAGACTGATCTCGGCCCATGGCCCAGGGTTTGAGGAATCCTAAGGAACTCCTCATTGCTGGGCTACCCAGTCAACACACAATTCCAGCATTTACCTAATGCTTCATGTTTGAAGAGCATTGAAAAGTCTAGAAAAAAAATGAAGTAGATGATTCTTACCAATATACATCCATTAATAGTAAAAATTCGAGCAGTTTTTTCCCAAGAACTATGAAAATAATGATAGTGTGATCGTGCAAGTGAACATGTATTGCATACTTCCATACCAGGTGCTATCCTAAGTTCCTGGCTGCAGATTATGGCGTAGAATCTCTACAACCCTGTCATCAGCCCAAGACTCTGCTATGCAATACATGAGTCTCCTTGTGGGGCATATGAGAACTGGCTCCACACCAAATGCCCAGGCCATGCTCAGATTCCTCAAGGGGTAGGTGGGGAAACTGAGGCTTAGGAAGGTAAGTAACTTGCTCCCCTTCTAAGCTATGATATCATTCCACAGTAGGAAAGAAGGCTTAATCGATACTTTAAATACTAATATCTTTAAGCAAACATGGGGCTTACTTAACCTGAGAAATGGCTACCTTTCACTCTAACAGAATTATTATTTGCAAATACGCAATGGTCTTTCCAGCTGCTTCATCCTAATGAAAATAAACAGAGCTGGGGTGATTTTTGACATGTGGTGATGCTTCCTTGACATTCCTTATTTCAAGAAAAACCACATGTAGCTTGAGCCACTAGTTTACCTTTGCCATCTTTTGCAACATTCAGATAGAGCACTGAGGATAGAGCCAGTAGTCCCATTCCAGGAAAAAAAAAAAGGCCATGATATCTGCCTCATCCTCCTCCACCTTCCTCAGGTGGCCTCACTTACCAAACCCAGAACACAGGTGGAACAGGTAACAGCATCCACAGGTAGATGCCAAATAGCACAGCCAACAGGTAGTAGATACACTAAGATGCAAAGGCCATTTATCAAGACCCCCCCTAGGGTATCTGGGTTTTACAGCTGGAAGCTCTTGGCTTTGAGTGATGTTTACTCCAAGCAGTCTCTGCCATTGTTAGTTTGCATTGCCCTGACACATATATCAAATTACCCAGGGCTCTGTAGTCATCTGGACTACAGAGAAAACCAGCAGTCTGCCCAGGGAGTAAAGGCGGATCTCACTCTTACCGTATTTCTGCTTCCTATGTAAAATCTTCATACATCCCTTGATGTAGGGAGACACGACTAGGTGTACATTGCCACCATTCTGCCTTGGAAAACCAAAACGTACTTTCTGGGTGCCTTGGACCCCCAGGGATTCTCTCCTCCCTGCTAGGCTCAGGGAAACGGGCAGGGTGCCCAGGCGGTGCCAGGACTGTCACAGGATCTGGCACAGGGATCTCCCAGATCCTGTGCACGGAGGAGATCCTAATGAAAAGTGTCAGGCCTGAGAATCCTATGGCTGCATCTTCAGTAACTGCCTTGGAGAACAAGAACACTGTATTCATCAATGCAGTAAATCACACAGATGAGAAAGTAAACTGCTCCTCACATAATGAGAGCACATGAAGATTGATTGTGGAATTAGGTGGTCCTCCCAGAACGCCCTCAGCTGAACTAGGACTTCACACGGTTGATTTGGAGGCTCAGCTGAGGCGTCTGAAAGAGAACTGACACAGGCCCATCTCACTGTGAACTCAAGAGTTCCCAGAAATGTCTTTTTCTGGTCTTCTTCATCCCAGGAGTGATGCCCACCTGAGGAAGATACCATGCAAGGCAGCCTTGGCATCCATCAGCACTGTCCTGGACAGCCCCGATTAGATTATAAAATCATAACTGTAGTCATCGTACGTCTGCCAGCATAATTACATCAGCATGTTAATGCCGTTTTAATGGTGTCTAATAATGTAATAAGAAATAATGGAATTTATTTGACAGCTACATAACCATTAACAAAACGTATTAGGCATAACTAGCACTTCCATAAAAATGCACACAATGTCTGAAAGTGGCAGCTGGTGTGTCCTGTCTGCCTCTTCCGTTCCTGGAACAAGAAGCCACTCTGGGAATGTGCTCTCACATGTGGCACCTCGTGACTGTGGTACCCACCGGCATGAGCTCCCTGCCCTGAGATGCCGGCAAGGCCAAGCCCACACCTGAGCCAGTCCCTTGAGCCGGTGTTTGTGCTGAGTGTGTGCCTGCTGCCGCTGGGCGCAGGGTGATTCTTGGGACACGTAAGTAAGGCTTGTGTGCTCAGAAGGGCAAAGCTACCACCACACGTGTGCACAAATGTGTGCACACACACGCATGCACAGACACACCCATGATAACTCAAGCCCCAAGGTGTGGGGTGGACTCCACCTGACCAGGGCTGGAGACCTCAGAAAAGGTGTTGGAACCAGGAAGGACCAGACTTCAGCTCTGAAATATGGACAGGGCTGAGGAGGGCAGGGGGACAGGTAAAGGATCCCAGCCAGGTGAGACCATGGGGGACACTCACTGAAAGACAGATCTGCTCACCACAGCGCCATTTACCAGATTTTCAAGGGCACCCAGGGCCAGGCCATGACACCCAGGTATGGCTCCATAGAAAAGAGACAATGCAGTGTTCTGAGCATGGAGGAGACACGTGGCTAGTGATATTTATAGAAGATTTAGTCTGGCAAATCTCAGTCTGCTCCTCAGAGAGGTTGAGAAGCCCCTTTGTGCTCAGAATGGGTCCTCAGACAGGAGAGGGGGTCACCCCGGGAGGGACCGAGGTAAGGAGCCTGAAGCAGGCAGGGTCCAGCCACTCTGTGGCATCAGAAACTCTTTCGGGCACATGACTTCCCAGGGCCTGACGTCTCCCCCAGGGTCTGGTGTCTGATCATCCTACCATTTTGCTAGGCCTCCCTTTGAAGGGGACCAGGATGGTCTGGGCCGGATGACTGAGAGAAGGAATACGTGTATTTCATGAAAACACAGTACAATAATCCCACGGTGGAGGAATGGGAAAAACGAAGGGTAACCACGGGTGAAGCTGTGGAAAAAGAGAGAAAGCAGCTGGGGACATGGAACCAGGGGATGTGGAGGGAGAAGCTGGGAGTGTTGGGGCATGGGGCTTCTGGGTCCTGGGGCAGAACTGTGCTTCTCAGCCTTGAAAACCCACTTCGAGTTCTCTTTTCATAAAATGAAAAACTCACATCCTCCTGGGATAGCACCAAAAGGTTTTAAGACGGAACTGCCAGTGAAAGCCACAGAGATTTTAAAGGAAATTCAATCTCCTGTTTAAGAGACTCTCACTCCCCTGTCCCAGGGGACATGGCTGGAATGGGGTGTACAGACAGCAAAAGGAGGGGCAAGGCACGAGTTTCTGAGCGGCTCTTGGTGGCTGGCCCTGGAGCTCCCAGCCAACCTGCACCCCCTCTGCCTCCATCCTACGCCAAGGATGCAATGGCTCCTCCCCCAGGCCCGCATCTCCCAGGCCTGTTTGGGGAGCATCAAGCCCGGCTGCCTAGTGGCCCCGCCCCACCCCATGACGTCATTCCAGAGTCATATGCAAACAGACCGTTTTTAAATAATCATCAGTTGAGGGTGCAGCTGGGGAGGGAGCCTCTAGAAAACACAAAAGCCACCCCCACCCCCGCGCACTTGGATCCACTGCCTTCTGTGTGCTGCACAATCACCACTGAAGAGTTTTGCTGAAAAAAAAGATAATGAAAATTCAATAGATGCAGTCCCGAGTGGGCCTGAGGAGGTTCAATTTTAAAGCTGCTTCGTTTGATTACCTCTCTTTCATTCAATGATCTTAATAATGTCCTCGGGCTGTGATAACCTCCTCCCAGGCCTCCAGGCCACTCCTGCTGCTTGAGGAAGCACCTCGCTGGGTGCCAACTCTTCCTGCTGTTCACTGCCCTTAGACTTTGCCTGTAGCAGTCTTACTTTTGACTAAGGAGACATGCACACATTCATTCATTCACTCCCAAGCAACATGGTCAACAGGTGACTCTCCCCAGACTGCAGGACCACAGCCATGTTTAGTTTATCTGATTTATAGAGAGAGGGGTAAAGGGGGGATGGAACGGGCACTTCAGCTGTTTGGGGGTGTCTACAAGGAACAGGTCTTTGTTGCACAGTGTCTTGTTCCATCATACTTGTATTTAACATGCGTCTATCCAGCAGTCACTGAGTCAGGTACCTGATGCAAATATGACCCCAGGAAACAGTCTGGTGGGTGGTTGCAGGAGAATAGAAAAATCATGGTGGGTGGTTGCAGGAGAATGAAAAATACCAGGCAGCAGTGAAGAAAGCACATGACTCATGGGGAAAGGACCTCTTTATTAGAGTCCTGCAAATCTGGTGAAAAGATTTATGGTCTGCCAGCAGTCTAATCTAGTTTAATCAAGTGTGGCGCCAGGTTTGACCAGCAAGAGACCTCCAAGTGCATTATACCCTCACTGTAATACCTCGGCATCCTAAGTGACACATCCATCAGCGCCACAACAGTTCTGGGTGTGAGGGAACACTGGCAGCAAAGGAGAGGGTACCCAATTCTGGGAAAACCCCATCTCCTGCGCAGAAAAGCCACGAAGATTCTGTCTCCTAATATGAATATTTTACCCCTTAGTTAGAGAGAGCTAGGAAAAGAATAGCCCCAAGCCCCCTCAGGTGCTGCTTACTCTCTCCGGCACACCCACACGCCCTCTCTTGAGTGTGTACTTTCATTTCACAATAAAACCCTTTGTCTTTCACTTTCACTTTTGTTCTATCCTGCCCCCAAATCCCTTCTCAAGACAGTGTTAAGAGTTGAGGCTGAGGGTCTCACTTGCCAAGCCCACTCAAGCCCACTGGTATCATGGGGAGAAAAACAGCAAGCGGATAATGATGTAGGAAGACTGCACATGCCCAGGGGAGCTCGCCCCCAAGACAGCACCCTCTGCTCCTCACTGTGCCAAAGCCCAGTCCTAGACAAGGAAGCCGTCTGGTCGTCTCTGCAGTTAAAGATCAGCAGGACCTGCTCATGTCAGGTTCTCTGGTGTCCAGACACACATGCCCGTCCCTGTTTAAGGGCATCAAGCAGAGGCAGTGACCTACAGCAAAGAGCCTGAGGATGTAGACCACAGAGTGAGTGGGAGGCTACCCTGGCTACCTCAGGCCTTCTCCTTCCCAGGAGCACCAGCCTGGGCCCAAGATGGGTCCTGAGTCCTAAGCCACGCCCCTTCCTGGGGGCTGTAGGGAAGGGAGCCTGGGATGGAATCCTTCCTGGAAAGGAATGCAATCTGGCAAAGAACTATTCAGGTCACTAGATGGCCAGGTGGAAAAAAAGTGGCCCCGGGCTCTTGTGCAGTTTGGTGAGATACACAATGTGGCCTTCCTGCAGGGCTTCCTGCCTGACAGTGCTGACTCCCAACTTCACATCTGCAGCAAGATCCTGGCTACTCCCTCTCCAAGGCTGTCCCTGTTCACCATCTGGTCTAGGGTCCCCACCCCTCAACTACCACAGCGGCCCTAGAGTCACTGGGCTCCACACATGACCCTGGAAATCGCTCTCCAGCAGGCGGGGGGACCTTTGGGCAAGTCGACCGGAAAACACACTCCCCTGAGGATTCTCCTCCACGGGGTGCCCCGCCCATGCGAGGATGTTCCTCAGGGAGCTTCCTAGGCTGCTTTGTGGGTGCCTCTTCTCTCCTGACCTGGACAGCAGCTCCCTCCCTTCCTATGCCCTGCCAGCGAGCTCTTCCTCCAGCCCTTTGTTTACCTGTTTATTTCTGCTCCCTAATATCAGACCCTCACCACCTAGTTTCTACATAGGAAGAGAACCTAATACATAGTGGGGACTCAGTAGGCATTTCTTGAATAAGATGTCTTATCTGTAGACTGTTACATTTCCCCAGGTGGAGCTGATAAAAAAACAAAACAAAACAAAAAAACAAAAAAAACACTCCTTAGGGGAGAAAACAATATGGACTTCCCTCAGCTCTGAGGAGTCCCATGGCATGAGTAAGGAGACTCCCCAAGGATCATCTACACCAAGCTCAGGGCTGCCCTGCTCCCCCAGCCTCTGACTCCTTCCAATTCAAAGGACAGACATATGGACTTTGCAGCAACTTAGATGGATTTATCATACTCAGTGACCTCTCACAGAAACAAAGAACAGAGTGCCACATGTTCTCACTCATAAGCGGACCCTGAACGTTTACCATAATACTCTAAGAAAGTGATTGGCAGTAGTGGGATACTGCTGGGGTGGGGGGAGGGGAACACAACATCCATAAGGGTACCTGATCTCAAACCAGACAAAGTGGGGACCAAAGGGAGACCCAGACTTTACCCGTATGATGTTCACATGTATACCTAATCCTGAACTGCACCCCACATCTTTAAAATAAAATATTTATTAAAAAGAAAAGGTAATAACTTTAAAAATAAAGTTACAGCAGTAGGAAAAGAACTTGGAAACCCCACACAGTGGAAAGACTCAAAGACCACTGGAAAAACTACATTTTCTGTACTAATGGCCCCAATGGCCAGGAATTAGAGATGCCCAAGACAGGCCTAGCTTTTGCTCTCTGGGCACTGGAAGAGTCCCTGCCTCTCCCAGTCTCAGCACCCTGGATCTGAGATGCACTTGGGATGTCTGAAGTCATCGGCAGTTGACAGTTCCGTGATTCCAGAACTTTCTCTAGCACCTTCCTGTTTGTCTCCATGGCCAGCCTTCAGATTTCTCAGGGGCAGGGGCTAGAGTTACCCTTCTTCTGTGCCCTGCTCTGTATCTGGTTGGCATAGGGATTCCCACTCTAAGCACAGAGACCAATCAAGTGTGCGCTACACACACATCACCCTGTGGTATGTCCATAAAATCCCATTGTCTCATAGGCTGTATATGGTCAGCAGCATGCAGGCATTCTTCAAGGTTCTTTGAGATGGATTTAAGGCAATGGAGCAATGAGAAACGTCTCCCAAAGCGTCACTCTCTGTGGTCTCTCTTCTGTGCCTCTTCACAGTGCCCCTTCTGGAGTAGTCTGACTCATCCTCTGACCTTAGAAAGGTCAGGATGATGATGATGAGACATCAGGAGCTCTAAGGCTCACAGACTCCCCAGAAAGACCACAGAAGACACCTCAGAGTCAGCATGGCTGGGAAGCAAGGACACTGCTGCGAAAAGCAGGGATATGAGGAGAGATGACAAAGCTGTGGATCACGAAATGGTGAGTCAATACGACTAGTAGCATGGACCCTTCTTAAGGTGGTTACAGTGAGACATGATCACACCACTGCACTCCAACCTGGGTGACGGAGTAAGACCCTGTCTCTAAATAAAATTACAAAATAAAAATGTAAAAAATTAAAAAATATTATTCATAGACTGTTGTATTTCCCGGTGTGAAGCTAGTAAAAAGCCAGTAGGTAAACACTTTACAGAATACAAATCTAAGGCCAGAGGGGAAACTGTATTCCCCCAGATCATATAAGCCTACGTTCTCTGATTTTGTGTCTCCATTCTTCATGAGCATGGGGAGAAACATTTTTAGGTCCTAAAAGCATCTTAGCACTCTGGGTCTTGGAAGTATCTTTTATTTTCACCTCCTGTGACATCTGTTCCCATGGTTCTGATAGTTAATATTGCTTTCCAAGGAACCCAAGATATTGACTGAGGGAGGCTTCTAACGTGAAGACAAAGTGATGCCAACAAGATTATCTCTGGTTCTCAGACACACGTGAGCCCCACACAGTTGCTGTGCTTCTTTTCTTCTTTTAGTTTCCATCTTCTGATCCCATGAGAAATTGGGACCTAGCTGTCCACTGTACATTAAAAAATATGGCATCAACATCTACCCAGAGCTGTCTCTGAGACCCTGGACTTCCTCAGGGTACCACCAACAAATATGTCTACCGAACAAACCCTCCTAACCCCCCCTCCCCACTTCCCAAAGTCTCTGGTGTGCTGAAAACCACCCCACACACATCTAGCACCATCAGCCACAACAGAAGCTAAAATGCTGGAGCATTTCCCTACTGGGTGTGAGACAGCTGTCACCCTGCCCACCTCCACCTCCACAGTTCCAGCTGCCCAGACCTCCCTGACCATTCCAGGACAGCAGGTCCTCCATGGTAAGCCATGAAGGGAATGTCTGATGTCTTAGGGGACTCCAGGACTTCTGCCTGTGCCCCTATCTGCATCTGCTCTGACAGGCAATGGTCATACTGTGCGGGTCACTACACACTTAGGTTCTCAGCTCTGCCCTCACCTGTGAAACAACCCATCCACTATTTTTCAAATCCTGCCTTCCAGGTAGAAGTCACTTAATCCCCCATCCACTGAAGTCCCATGCACCTGCCCTCTCTCTCACCTGGATTCTGCACACCTCTGGCTCACTGCAGCTCCCTGCACCTGCCTCAATCTCTCACCTCGATCTCTGCATGGTCCCTGCCAACTGCAGCCACCCTTTACCTGCCTTCCACTCTCAACCAGATCTCTGCATGCTCCTGTCCACTGAAGCCCCCTGCACCTGCCCCTATCTCTCACGTGGGTCCCCAGGCTGTTCTTGCCCTATTGGATCAGGGCTGCTCTCTCTCAGCTCTGGTCAGATCATCTTACTATATCCACCCTCTGGGGTCCTATCACTGTGTTTACGGGCCCCTCGATGCTTCCCTCTCGCTGCTGGGTACTCCTACATGTGGGAGAACTCCTTGAAGTGGGGTTCCCTCTGTCCCTCTAGGTCTTTGCCTGTCCATGAATATTTTCTTCAAAATGGTGATGGTGTACCCATCCCCAAGGCTGGGTGGGGGCCACAGCAAGCAGTCCAGAATGCTCCTCTCTCCGGGACACTTCTATATGCCCTTCATATGTCTACTTCTAGAAGTCCCTGGCCCCAGGCTGGGTGGGGCTTCCTCATACACATCCCCTACGTGCTAACCGTCCACACACTTGTTTGACTTTTTCCAATAAATGGCAGGTTGGAGGTGCATACCACGTGTCTCCAAGCTCGAGGCCATGTTGTCTCAGGTGCTCCATGAGCATTTGCTGTGAACAAACAAGTGAATGAAGGATGTCTGCTGCTGCGTGGAGGGCATAACCCTGTTCCCACGGACACACAAATAAAAAGCTCAGGCAGGCTCCTCTTCCAGTTCTTGGCATTTCACTCCACATATGTTAATCTGTCCTCGCTCTCCTTTTAAACCTTATCTGCACTCCCAGGCATTCCCTGTAGTCCCCCAATGGCTAACCTCTGCACTCAGCTGTCTCTGCCCACATCTATCAACACATCTCCAAGTGTCATTTGTATACCCTTCCTCAGGCATCGACATACTTGCCAAGAAACAGGAAGGAGGCTGATCCTTGTGTGTGCTCACGTGCCAACCCCTGCACCCCTTGTGCCCATGACTCTAAACCTGAGACCCTGAGGAGACCAAGGTTGAGCCTGCTGCAGCAGCTCTACAGAGTGACTCAAATTCCAGGCTGGCTGCCCCCCGTGGCAGCTAGTGATAGGGACAAGTACATAGTAGGTGCTGGAAAAGTGCAGGTGTAGTGTTCCCTGCTGTGGGTCACCCCAGAGGCTCTCAGGAATTAGCAGTAGGGCAGGCTTAGACTGTTTCTGAGCCCCCAAGTGGTTCCAGATGCCACAGGTAAAACCCTGGTCCACAGGGACACCATTCTTTCAGGAGATTTTCATTTTTCCCATCAGAGGAGGCTTCAGTTATCTCTAAGTAATTTACCAAAGCCCGTTGGAATCTTCCTGTCTTTTGTTTTCTGAACAATTTCCCTCTGATGTAATTCACAAGACATACAGCCTCCGAGCTCTTCCCTTACAACCCGTGAGACTGAGCAAAACATGAGGTGAGGACTGACCGGCAGGTGTGGCCCAGGTACTTACTCGACATCCGCAAAGATGCTGTCAGGCACCTTCAGGAGGCGGGCGATGTCCTCCACCAACTGCCTTCCCTCCTCAGGGTGCAGGGGGCTGTGGGACGGCAGAGGGAAGCAGTGTTACCCACGGAACTCATAAACCCTGGAGGAGCCAGAAGTCCCCCAAGAGGCATCTCAGCCCTGCTCCCCGACACACACACCCTGCTCCCAGGGGCCCGGGCTCAGCCACCTCCTCAGGCACGATTAACCACCTGAATTTTCAGCAATAAGACAGACAGTATGCTGCAAATGGGATTGTTAGGGAGCGTAATGGGCCCTCCATGCAGCAAGCACACAGCTCAGCCTTCAGTAGAGATGTAATAAAAGGCGGGGAGAAGGACACGGAAGAGACAGGGGAGATGGAGACAAGGCAGGTGCAAGAATCAAACTGCGGGATGGGGTGTCTAAAACTTAGAGGAAACCCTTAGTTCTAAATGGGTTCATTTCTAAAGGGGACGACATCCCGGTGAACAGCTATACAAACATCACACATGGAAGGGTACACGGGAAACCAGGTGGCTAGCCCACCAGCAGGAAACTCATTAAGGGGGCAAGGGTATTCCCGAATGATGCCATGACCATGGACCACCTTGGGGAGCTGTTCCATCAAGAGGTACCAGCAGTGACCGGGTAGAATTAGAAGTCTTAATTACAATGTCTGAATTCCAGGATTTAGTTTTGTAAATCACGAGTTGTCTGTGAAATCCTGTTAGTGCCACTTCAGAGAAATATTAAGTTACATTGTTATATAAAAACCATGTTGTACAGCAAAGGCGTTCAACCCAGTGGACCACACATGCCCTCATTTCCTCATATGGCGAGTGTTTAGGACAGTCTTCCAGACACTGCTCAGCAAACACAGCAGCAAATGGAAAGACCAGGCTCTGCCCTCAGTTCATATTCCAGTCGAAGAAGATACCAATAGAGACATTAACAAGCAAAAATGGTGTTATGATGTTATGACTTGAATTGGGTCACCCAAAAACTCATGGGTTGGAGTCCTAAGCCCGCAATAATGAGGCCTTATTTGGAAATGGGATAGTCACAGATTTAATTAGTTAATATGAGGTTATTAGGGTGGAACTGATACAATATCACTACTGTCCACATAAAAAGAGACAATTGGGATACAGAGACAGAGACATGTGGAGAGGGGACAATGTGAAGACACAAGGAGAGAGCCATCCATACGCCAAGGACCCTCTCCAGCCACCAGCAGTTGAGGACAGGCCTGAGGCAGAATCCCCCTCAGCTTCAGAGGAACCAGCCCTGCTCGCAACTGAACCTAGGACTGTCAGCCTCCAGGAAAAGGAGATGATACACTTCCGATGTTTAAGCCTCACCCACTCTGGAATGTTGTGATGGTGGCCCCAGCAGACTAGCACCTGTCAATTGGTAATAAGTTCTAAAAAAATTTTTTTAGAGATGTCTCACCCTGCTGTCTAGGCTGGAGCACAGTAACATGATCATAGTTCACAGGAGAACTATTTTCTAAAGGGGCTAGGTGAGGTCTCTGCAGTGAGTCCCCATCTGAACAGAGGCTGAGACAGTGAGGCACAAGGTATCGAATGGTGAGAAGAGAAGGAGAGGAAGCCCCAGCGCCCTGGGACTCGAAGGTGACATCGCAGAGCAGCTGGAGGGGGGTGGGTGATGGGGCCCACACATGCACGGGCATGATGGTCACCTGGATCTGTTTAAGAACAGCCCGGGGCCAGGCCCAGGGAGCCAAATAAGCCAGCAGCCATCCATGTCAGGAGGTAATGAGGGTGTGGAGAGCCCAAGGTTGTACCAACAGAACCAGCTGATGCCAAGAAAACACGAGTCATGGGGAACTGTAGGAAGGACAGGTTGGGAGCCCATGGAGGCCAGGAACTGCAGAGCGCCCAGGCTGGGTGCCGGAGGGGTGGTGAGTTCAGAGTCTGCGGAGTGGCGTGGGCCAGAGATGTACGCTGTGGGGGCAGCCTATGGAGGTGACTGAAGCCAGGCATCCAAGACAGAGCCTTGGGTCCCCACAACATTTAGGGCCAGAGCAGTGAGGGGAACCAACAAGAGAGAAAGAAAAGAGTAGCTGTGGAAGTGAGAGGCAAGCCCAACAATGAGGGAGACAGAGGTACCAATGGTCCGCAGGCAGCCTCTGGCCTGGCACAAACAACAATAACAAAGAATGTACATCAATATACCTGTACACGTATGTTTGTTACAGCTCTATTCACAATAGCAAAAACATGGAACCAACCGTGTTGCCCATCAAAGCTGGACTGGATTTTTAAAAATGTGGTGTATGTACACAATGGAATATTATGCAGCCATAAAGAAGGACAAATATATGGACTCTGCAGCAAATTGGATGAATTTGGAGTCTATCATACTCAGTGATTTATTGCAGAAACAAAGAACTGAGTTCCATGTGTTCTCACACATAAGGTGACCTTGAACAATTATAATGCTATAAGAAAGCGATTGGCAGTAGTGGAAAATTGTCAGGGGAGTGGGGGTGGGACTGGCAGTTGAGGGAAACTGCCAGGGGAGGGAGGGGCATACCTCATCAGCAAGGGTACCTGCATGATCAATGTTTGTATACCTAACCCTGAATTGTAACCCACATCTTTATAATAAATAAATAAATTTTAAAAAATAAATAAAAATAAAAAACCAAAAAAAATTTTAAAAAAGAATGTACATCAATAATGCACAGCACCCACAATGAAAAGAACAGGGGACCATCCAGGTACCCTGGGGTCTATACCTGGCCCAGGCTGGGGGTGTCTGGGAAGGGTTCCCAAGAATTGTCACAGAGCTGAGTGGGCGGGTGGTACCTATGTTCTAAGGTTTGGAGTGGGAGAGGAGGGAACAGGGACAGAAACAAATCCTCACCACCAAGGTGAGGATATCGGGAGATGAGGCCTTAGGAAGGTGATCAGGTCATGAAGGTGGAGCCTTATGACAGCATTAGTGCCCTTATAAAAGGGATCCCAGAGAACTATGTCGCTTCTGCGCCTCCTTGTGAGAAGACATCATCAGCAACCCAGAAGTGTGCCTCCACCAGAACCTAAATCTACTGGCCCCTGGCTCCCGGATTCCAGCCTCCAGAACTGTGAGAAAGAAATTCCCATTGCTTGGCAGCCACCTCGCCATAGTGCTTTGCTATGTGCTTTCCCTCAGGACAAAGGAAAGATTCCATGGTCAGCACTGGAGACGGCAAGTCTGTGTTGCCTGTGAGGAGTCAGGTAGAGATATGACAGGACTGGTTGGCCCCCAACTGTCTGTGCTGATCCCACCCTCACATTCTACCCTGTGCTGCCCTCAAATGGGAGAGGAAAAGAGCATGGTTATTCCAGGTGAGCAACTGGGAATTTGAGTTTTACGTAGAGACATGAGTCTGTGCCAGCCCTACTCTACATGGAGCATTTTAAATACTCCTGCAAGTATTCTTCTGTAAGGTGAGAACAGAGCCCAACTTCCCTGGGTCACACAGCCCATGAAAAATATGTTCAACTGCGAATCTGGGTCAAATCAGCTGCCTACTCCACCTCCCTGCTCTGCATCCTAAGCAAGTAATACTCAGGGCTGGGAAAGCCTTCATTCAGGAGGAATGAGAACATGAGTCACCAGGGTGGTACTGGTTTGACTCCAGCTGTGGTCTACAAAACTGCTCTGTTTACTCTGCAGGCTGTCCCATGGAGGATCGTGGGCCATCAATCCTTGATGAAAAGAGCCAATTGTCCATATTATGATGTTTTAAAATAGATGTGTGCATTTAATATAAGGGCTCCTTTTCTACCCTCATTCCTCAGCTATTTGAGATAAAGAAAGCTTCATAAAATTTCCATGCATCTTTCAAAAGAAAGTACCTCAGGCCATGTGGGAGGTAAGATGCACTTTCTGCCCCCATTGAGAACACCATAAGGGAACAAATCCACCTGGGAACTTCACGTCGTCCTCCTCCTCATTCCTTGTTGCAGGTCACAGCATCTTCTCATCAGCCAGCTAATATCCAAGGACATCTGTATCCAATGAAGTCTGGCAGGGGCTTGAGCCCTCGGCATCCCCTCTGCACATTCAGGGACAGGGACAGACTGTGGACAGCTCAGGTAACCCATGGGCATCTGCACACAGGTGCTTGGGAGGGGTTTGGAGGGAGATAGTCCCATCCTAATCAAAGGATCAGCACATTTCACTAGAAAAATAAGCAGCACACAACTGCATAAAGTGCCCGATTTCAAGGTACTAAACTAGAACCTCAATTCTGGGCTTTGGAATTGAATAGACAAAGATTTCATGAAGAATGTGGTAATCAGAAAAGAGATTCATGAGTATTTGTTGGAGAAAGAATCAGCAGCAGAAATCCCAGTTCTGAGACTAGGACTAGGGTGACGATGACTTTAGCAAGGACTGGGATCCTGCTGGTAAGGTTTTCCTGACACAGAACTCTGCATTCTCTTTACCTTTGACTCTCATAATCAAGAGTTATTCATATTCTAACCAGAAAAAGAGCCAAACATACGCATTGTGGGAGTGTCAGAAAGAAAAGAGAAAGAGAAAGGAGCAGAGAGAGTACTCGAAGGAACAACGGATGGCAATTTCCCAGATTTGATGGAAGATGTTAATATAAACACCCAAGAAAGTCAACAAACTCCACATAAAGTGAGCTCAAACAGACAAATTACAATCAAACTTTTGAAAGAAAAAGCCAGAGAATTCTCTCCTTCATTTGAAAGCAGCAAGAGAGAAGCAACTCATCACATACCAAGGATTTTCAGTGAGATTATCAGCACATTTCTCATCAGAAAATTTACAGACCAGAAAGCAGTGAACCAATATATCATATTACAATGTAATAATATTGTATTATATTAAATATAATATAATATTCGAACAAGAATCTTATATCCAACAACATTGTTTTTCAAAAGTGAAGGAGAAATGAAAGCATTCTTAGATAAAGCAAAGTTGAGGGAGTTTGTTATCACTAGACCTGCCCTGCAAAAAATGTTCCAAGGAGTCTTACAAGGTAAAATAAAAGGACACTAGACAATAAGTCAAAGCAATATGAAAAAATAAAGACCCTGGTTAAGTAGAGTGGCTCATGCCTGTAATCCCAGCAATTTGGAAGGTGACACAGGAGAATTGCTTGAGCTCAGGAGTTTGAGACCAGCCTGGGCCACATAGCGAGACCTCATCTCTACAAAAAAAATTTTTTTTAATTAGCCTGTTATGGTGGCACACACCTGTAGTCCCAGTTACTTGAGAGGATGAGGTGGAAAAATTGCCTGAGCCCAGGAGACTGAGGCTATGATGAGCCTGGGTGACAGAGTGAGACCCGACTTAAAAATAAAGATCAAAATTAAAAATAAAGATCTCTATAAAAGCAAATACATAGTGAGTTATAAAAGCTAGTATTAGTGTAACAATAGTTTGCAACTCTTTTTTTCTACATGATTTAAGAGACAGACATTTTTTAAAAATTTAGTGCCAGGCTCAGTGGCTCAGCCTGTAATCCCAGTGCTTTGGGAGGCCGAGGTGAGTGGATTGCCTGAGCCTGCGGTTTCAAGACCTGCCCAGGAAACTTGGCGAGACCTCACCTCTACAATAAATTAAAAAAAAATCAGCCAGGCATGGTAGCACATGCCTATAGTTCCTGCTACTTGGAAGGCTGAGGCAGAAGGATCGCCAGAGTCCCGCAGGTCAAGGCTGCGGTGGCCAGGAGTGTGCCACTGTACTCCAGTCTGGGCGACAGAGTGAGACTCCAACACACACACACACACACACACACACACACACAGAAATTTAGTAGTCTAGAAACTAGTATTGTAACTTTGATTTGTAACTCTACATTTTATTTTCTATATAACTTAAGAAACAAACTCATTTAAAATAATTATTAGTAGCTGGGTATGGTGGCTCAGCCTATAATCCCAGCACTTTGAGAGATCGAGGTGAGAAGATTGCCTGAACTCAAGAGTTCAAGACCAGCTTGGGCAACTTGGTGAGACCTCGCCTCTACAATAGATCACAAACAAAAAAATTAGCTGGGCTTGGTGGCATGCGTCTGTAGTTCCAGCTACTTGGAAGGCTGAGGCGGAAGGATAGCTTAAGCCCAGCAGGTTGAGCGTGCCACTGCACTCCAGCCTGGGTGATAGAGTAACTCAGAGAGAGAGAGAGAGAGAGAGAGAGAATATTATTAGATTATGTTTTGGGACACACAATATATAAGGGTAGGGATAGAGCTACAACTAACAGAGTTTTTGTATGCTATTGTGTTAAGCTAGTATAAATTCAAATTAGAGATCAAAATTAAAAATAAAGATCTCTATAAAAGCAAATACATAGTGAGTTATAAAAGCTAGTATTAGTGTAACAATAGTTTGCAATAACTTTGCAATAGTTTGTTATAACTTTAGAATATTAAATCTAATCCCCATGGTAACCACAAAGAAAAATAGCTATAGAGTCTTTACAAAAAGAAATAAGATAAATAAAGGAAATAAGAAGGAAGTTTAGACATTTCACTTCAAAAAGAAGACAGTAATGCAGGGAATAAGAGGCAAATAAGCTATAGGGCCTGTAGAAAACAAGTCAAAATGGCAGAAGTAAGTCCCACTTCATCAGTAATTACTTTAAATGTAAATAGATTAAACCTTCCAATCAAAAGAGAGATAAAAACACGGTCAACTATATGCTGTCTACAAGAGACTCACCTTAGATCCAAAGACAAACAGTTAAAAATAAAAGGATGCCAAAAAATATTCCATGCCAATAGCAACCAAAAGAGACTAAAGAGACTAGGGCTGGCTATACTACTACCAGAAGAAATAGGTTTTAAGTTTTGAAAGGTTATAAGAGGCAAAGAAAATTATAAATTAACAGAAGTTTCAATATATCAAGAAGATGTAACAAATATAAACATATGTGCATCAATAACAGACCATCAAAATATATGAAACAAAGACAAAGAATTGACAAAAGAAATAGACAAAAGAAATTGACAATAATAATTGGAGAGTTCAATACCCTACTGTCAGAAGATTAGTAAGAAAATAGAGGACATAATACGATAAGTTAATTACCTAACAAACATACTCAGGATACTCTACTCAACAACAATAGCACACAGGACATTTTCTAGAGTAGACTAACCATAAATTAAGTCCCAAAAGATGTGAAAAGATAGACAGTACACAAAGTATATTCTCCAACCACAACAGGATGAAGCTAGAAATCAGTAAAACAAATAAAACTGAAAATTTTTTAAATTGTGGAAATTAGACAATATATTCTTAAACAACCAATGGATCAAAAATAAATCACAAAAGAAATTAGAAAATATCTAGAGATTAATGAAAACAAAAAACACAACATACTCAAACTTATGGGACGTGGCAAAAACAGTGCTAAGGGGTAAATTTATAGTTATAAATGCTTACATTAAAAAACAAGAAAGATCGCAAGTTAACAGCTTCGTTTTACAACTTAAGGACCAGAAAGAAAGAACAAACTAAACCAAAGCTTGCAGAAGGAAGAAAGTAATTGGGATTAGAGCAGAGACAAACAAGAGAGAAAAATCATAAAGAAAATCAACAAAAACTAAAAGTTGGTTTCTCAAGAAGATCAATCAAATTGGCAAACCTTTAGCTAGAGGGACTGAAAAAAGAGAGTAGACTAAATTATTAAAATCAGAAATGAAAGTGAGACACTACTACTGACAGGACACATAGAAAAAGTGCTATAAGAGAACACAATGAACAATTATATGTCAACAAATTGGATAACCTAGATGAAATGAAAAAATTACTAAAAACACAAAACCTACTGAGACAACATCATGACAAAATAGAAAATCTGAACAAACCTATAAATTATAGTAAAGAAAGTAAATCAGTTAATCTAACATCTCCTGACTGAGAAAAGCTCTGGACCTGATGACTTCACTGGTGAATTCTACCAAATATTGAGAGAAGAAATAATGTCAATCTTTCTCAAACTTTCCCAAAAAATTGAAGAGTAGGGAATATTTCCTAACTCATTCTATGAGGCCAGCATTAACCTGATACCAAAGCCACTATAAGAGAAGAATACTACAAACCAGTATCCCTTATGAATATTCATGCAAAAAATCCTTAACAAAATACTAGCAAACTAAAATCAGCAGCATATTAAAAAGATTACACACCATGACCAACTGGGATTTATTTATGGAATTTAAAGATTGTTCAACATAGAAAAATCATCAATGTTACATACCACATAAACAAAATGAAGGAAAAAACTCACGTGATTATCTCAATTGATTCAGAAAAAGTATATGGAAAAATTCAACACCCTTTTAGGATTAAAACTCTCAACAAACTAGGAATAAAAAAATAACCTCAGGGGACCTTCTTCCAGGTTCCCTCTCACTGTGGGAGCTTTTCTGTCTTCTTAATAAATACTAGTTTCTAATAAAAGAAAATAAAATAACCTCAACATATAAAAACTATATAGTAAAAGCCCACAGTAAGTATCATCTCCAATGGTGAAAAATTGAAAACTTTTCATCTAAGATCAGGAACAAAATAAGTGTGCTTGCTTTTACCACTCCCCAAAATCCCCCCAAAAGAAATCACCAAAGAAGATTCTTGCTCACTCTCTCTTGCTCTTTTTATCACTGTGGCAAAATATAAAGCCAGCACACACAAATCAGATGAATTTCTATATACTAGCAATGAAAAATCTGAGAAGGAAATTGCAAAAACAATTTTATTTACAAAATAGCATTAAAAAGAATAAAATACTCAGGAATCAGCCAAGTAGGTGAAAGGCTTATACAATAAAAACTACAAAATACTTAGAATAATGGCCTCCAGCTGCATTCACATTCCTGCAAAGGACGTGATTTCTTTCTTCTTGATGGCTGCATAGTATTCCATGGTGTATGTGTATCACATTTTCTGCATCTAGTCCACTGTTGATGGGCTCCTAGTTTGGTTCCATGTTTCTGCTATGGTGAATAGCGCTGTGATAAACATACAAGTGCGGGGGTCTTTCTGGTAGAACAATTTATGCTCCTTTGAGTCTATACCCAGTAGTGGGACTGCTGGGTCAAATGGTAAATCTATTTTTAGTTCTTTCAGTAATCTACAAACTGTTTTCCACAAGGGCCTAACTAGCTTACATTCCCACCAACAGTGTATGGGTGTTCCCTCTTCTCCACGTTGCCAACATTTGTTGTTTTTTGACTTATTAGAAGGAGTCATTCCAACTGATTTGAGCTGGTATCTCATCATACCCTTTGAATTTAAAATTAAAAATTAAAACTGCAAAATGTTGCTGTAAGAAATTAACTAATGTTTACATGCATGGAAGCAAATCCCATGTTCATGATTAGAAGACTTGCTTTTTTGATACTACCCAAAATGATTTACAGATTCTGTAATCTCCCTTTTAAAACTCCAATGACATTTTTTGCAGAAATAGAAAAACCTATCCTAAAATTTATATGAACTCTCAAAGGATCCCAAAATAGTCAAAACAATCTTGCAAAAGATGAACCATGCAGGAGGCTTCACATTTCATGATTTCAGAACTTTCAACAAAGCCACAGTAGTCAAACCAGTGTGGTGCTGGCATAAAGACAGACATATGGACCAAGCGAATAGGACAGAGAGCCACAGAATAAACTTTCACATACATAGTCAAATGAGCTTTGACAAGGGTGCCAAGCCCATTCAATGGGGAAAAGACAGTCTCTTCAACAAATGGTGTTGAAAAGCCAGGATGTCCACATGTAAAAGAATGAAATTGAACGCTTACCTAGGTCATATACAAAAATTAACTCCAAACAAACCAAAGGCCTAAATGTAAGACCTAAAAAATCTATAGAACTCTTAAAAGAAAACATAGAGCAAAACCTTCATGGCATTGGATTTGGCAATGATTTCTTGAATATGACACCAAGGCACAAGAGACAAACAAACAAAAAATAGATAAATTGGACTTATAAAAAATAAAAAGGGGCAACCCTTTCAGGTTCCCTCCCACTGTGGGAGCTTTTCTGTCCTCTTAAAAAATCCTGCTTTAAAAAAAAAAAGTTGAGCTTCAAAAGACAATTTCAAGAGAATAAAAAGGCAGCCCACAGAATGAAAGAAAATATTTGCAAATCATGTATCTGATAAGGGATTAATATCCAGAATATATAGAGAACTCCAAAACTCAACAACAAAAAATGCTACAACCCTATTTTAAAGTGTGCAAAGGACTTGAATAGATATTTCTTCAAAGAATATATACAAATAGCCAACAAGCACATGAAAAGATATTCAATACCATTAATCATCAGGGAAATGCAAATCAAACTATACTGAGATCCTCATGTCCATCACTGTATTAAAAAAAGAAAGAAAGAAAATAATAAATGTCGGTGAGGCTGTGGAGAAATTGGAACCCTTGTGCACTGTTAGTGAGAATGTGAAATGGTGCACATACTGTGGAAAAGTCCACAGAGCCAGCCTCTAAACCAGGAAGAATGGCAGAGGGATTAGGTCCTTTGGGGAGAGGAGGTTGAGTCCACTGCGAACCTACAGAACTCAAAGGGTCTCTGATCTTGAGGCTGACGGACCAGTGGATGAATGTACGGCCAGGAAGGAAGTTTGGCTGGGGGTGAGGGTCTGAGGGTCTTCAGTACAGATGCTAGCTGAGCCTCAGTGAGGCTACGAGGGAGGGATGTGAGGGGAGCCCAGGAATTTTCTGGCAGGAAGAAAACCCAACCTTTTAGGAACGGAAGGAAGAAAAACCTATGAAACTACAAATAATCTGACGGGAGAGAACGCACCACAAACCTTGGCCTTACTGGGTGTCCGACTTCTGAGCAGGACACATTCCGCCTGTCTCTCCCAGGTGCTCCCACCCTCTGCTGGGACCTGGGACCCAGCCACACAACTGCCACATGTGTCCATGTTGGTGGTAGACCCCTCCTTATGTGCATTCCCAGGTGGACACAGCAGAGCTTCTTATCCCAGGTCAAGCTCTCCTCTGCTGCAGCCTCCTAGCTTGCCAGCTCCAAGCCCCAGTGTCCACGTCCTGTGCCCAGGGCTCATGTCCCCTTTCTCCTGCACAATAGGAAGCCCACGGGACGGCACCATGCCCACATGGCTTCCACCCATCAGTGCCTCCCAAGGCTACTCTATACATGTCAATTTAACCCTTCTGAAAGATGACACAGCCTAGGGTGCTAGGTTTGGGCCACTGTTCCCATAGAGATAGGAAACAGATGCACGAGGTCTGGAGATTAAGCAAGGCAGGGAGGGAATCACCACTCCTGCACACACCGCCAAGAGGATGCCTACGTGCACCTGCGTTCACCTGTAAAACCAGAAGAGATGGAGGCAATGCCTGCACTAAGGTCATGTTTCACCGCTTGTGCAAAACATACGGTGACTCAGAATCGTTTTGCAAAGCCAGCAGACAAGTATTAGAATTCCAGAAAATAGCATATATGGGAGCAGGGCTCTGCCTGGGGTGGGGCCAGAAGAGAATGCCAAAGAAGCACCTGGAAGGGCCTGCCCAGCTGAGTTCCTCCCCACAAGGGTCCTGGCTGAGAAACACCCTCAGCCGTCATGGCAGGCACTAACAACCCACAAGGATGCAGGAGGCAGAGACTCCCAAACCCGCTTCTGAGTGAGGGCCTCAAGGGGCCAGGTTAGAAATCAGAGATGATGGGTGGAGACTAGCCACACATGAACACGGGCATGTTGTCAGCATCCCATTTCACTCTCTCCCCATCTCTGACCCCTGATCCCCGAACATCTCTTCTCATGGCCTCTGCCCACCCTTGTAAGGGATCTGCCAATGATTACCACCTGAGCTTTAAGGCTCCCTCCTTTTCCTAAAACCCAGTCTGCACTTTGATTAGAACCACTCAGCTCCTCGCTTATTTTAAAAGGATTCCTTAGGAGAACCCTTGGAGGGGTGGGGATTTAGGTTCCATCAAGAATGATTTTCTCACACCCCTAGCCTCACGTCCACTGGTCACATGTCCAAGCTGAACACAGGCCACTCACTCCACACACTTGGCCTCATAATCCTGTATTTTAGCTCTACCTTCTGAGATCTGAGAGCTTCCTTTGATGAACCATGCACATGTGGCCAGTGCGCAAAGCTCCATTTCAGTGAAGGAACAGCAGACACAAGCACACAAGTTAGATAAATGTCCAATCTTAGGATGTCCCAGGTATGCATGAGTACCTGCAGGTGGACAGAGGGTGCCCAGGTATGCACATGCACCTCCTTATACACCAAGAGGGAACTGCCATGGACATATTCCCACCAGAGACAATGGAGCGTGCACACACATGCCCACTTGCTGAAACATGCATACAGATGCACACACGCCATCATGCACATCAAGGCAGGACCTTCAAGTCAATGGGAGTCATGGTGATAACATTATGCTTATCCCTGCACAGCCTGGGCTACCCTGGCAGCGCAGTCTGACCTCCTATTTACATTTCTGGGCCCCAGCACTTGTGATGCCCAGTTCTTCCTCCCTAACCAGGCTGTCCACCAAGGACCTGCCAATGATTGCCACCTGGGCTTTGAGGCACTCTCCTTTTCCTAAAACCCAGTCTACACTTTGATCAGAGCCACTCAGCTCCTCACTTACTCTGAAAGGTCTCTAAGTATTTCATACATTTTAATCCTGCCTCCCTCCAGAAACTGTAAACTCATTGAGGGAATGAGCCATGTCTTACCTGTTTTTGTTTCTCCAATACTTACTGCCCTGTGCTGAAAATGAGCCCGCTTTACAATCAATGTCTGCTCCTCAATTTCACGAGCCTCATTTTCTAGTGTGCTTTAAACCAAAGGGGTAGTGGAAGAAAAGGGAGTGGCTCTTTTATGAATCCCAGTCCCAGCCATCAGCTTCAGGACTCTCTCCTGGTCCTGGGCTTCCTCACCTTCAAGTGCGGAAGCTTCACATGATCATTCACAAGAGTTTCCAAGAAAGCCTTGAAGATAATGAAGAAGTTCACCAGGCCAGCATATTATTCTGAACCTGCTTGCCTCCACACGCTAAACATCCATCATTACCCAAACTGTACAATATGTATAATCAGCCCCTGTCCTGTTTCAGCATTGCATGTTGGTATAGCTGCAGGCACGGGGACAGATGGTTCCTACAATAGGGCCTCCATTCAATAAGGCGGACAAGTAAGATGGCGCTGATGGTGCTCAAAATGAGCATGCAGTTACTTGCTATTTTATTTTAAAATACACGGCCATCATCTGTCATTTCACGGTCTGAACTTCCTTAGAAAGCAGTTGGAGTTAATCTTGGAAATCAATGAAAGGATACAGCACGTGCAATTTTATCTGTCTGTGTGTGGCAGCTGTCACCCTGAATACCTGGCACCTAATATTGCCGAGGAAGAGAAAGAGGCACGAGCACTTTAGTGGGTCAGGGTCAGAGCTGGGAGTGCCTACGGGAGCTCCTCACACTGCGTCCAGATGTCTCCCATAGAAAGGACTTTCCAAGTTAACAATGGTGTCTCCCCTCTTGAGTGCATTTCCACCCTGAAGTATAGCAGCGTGGTTTTGAAATCTTTGAACACACCTATTCAATCGTTTTGAGTAAGGCTGCTCTTAGAGATCCACTAAATAAGGAAAATGGGGAAAATCTAGGGCATCCATCTCATTCATTGGAGGGTACACTCATGGTGAGAAGTGGCAGATCCTCTCTCCTATGATTCTGTGCAACACCCAGTCCAGCACTGGAATCATCCTGCATGAGTGCATGGAGGAGCAAACAAGCAAAATGAGTATGTGAGATGCCTAAGGCTGTAGCGAGTGCCACCCTTAACCATAAGATGAGTGAAAATGACTTCAGGCTAAGACTTCCACTCAATCCAGCAATCTCACTCCTGGGTATCTACCCCCCTCCAAAAAAAAGAGACCATTATGCCCAAAACACAGGCGTATGTTTTTCGTAGCTCTAGTCATAATAGCAAAGTCATGGAATCAACCTAAGTGTCCATCAACAGTTGACTGGATAAGGAAAACGTCATGTGTATATGCCATGGAATACTATGCAGTCATAAAGAGGAATGAAATCATGTCTTGCAGCAGGATGGAACGGAACTAGAGGCCAATACCCTAAGTGAAATGAGTCAGAAACAGAAAGTCAGACACTGTGTGTTCTCACTTATAAGTGGCTGCTAAACACTGTATGCACATGGACACAGAGTATGGAATGATAGACAATGGAGACTCAGAAGGGTGAGGGATGAGGCGTCACTTAATTGGTGCAATGTATAGTATCCAAGTGATGAATACACTAAAAGCCCTGATTTCACTACTACGCAATATATCCATGAAATAGAACTGTACATGTACCCCTTAAGTCTTTAATATTTTTTTTTAAGTTTTAAAACAGAGTTTATCAGAGAAAAAAAAGAGAAAAGAAAGGGAAACATGCCAGAGCTGGCATGGGCTAAAGAAACTGACTATATTTTTTAAAAGAACAAAAAAGGGTCAGAAATATGAAGAGTAGCAAAACCTCTCTGAAGTTCTCCTGGGCTGGCTACCGCATAAAGACCCACACCCTGATCTCACTTGATGTTCACAACAGATCTGAGAGGAAGCACTATTGTTAACCTTATTTAGAAGTAGAAACTGGGGCTAGGGAAATTACATTCAGAGCCTAAGATCATGCTGCTAGTAAATTCTCAAGAGAAAAACTCAGACAGGAGTTAAGCCAATGCTGCAACGCAGGGGCTGGGAAGATGGGGTGAGGCTGGGAAACGGGTGCGTCTTACACACACTTTAGTTAACAAAACGGAAGAAAGTCTGCGCCATTAATTCTCCCCGTCTCATTTTTGCAAACTTGACATTGTCTCTTCCTCCTGGCCCGATGAGATCACTCCAAGAACAGGACCTGGCCATAGCTAACCTTATATAACTCTGGCTGGCCAACCTTACATCCAGGCTCCAGAGTCAACTCTGCTCCCCTGGCTTCATGTACCTGATTTGGGACATTTTACTATTTATCTCAAAATTCACCAAAAGTTAGGGAACCAAATGATGAAAGGAAAATGAGTCCATTTTGACAGAAACTCTTTTGATGAGACAATACTTGAAACCAATGCATAAAATGAGGTTTTCTTGGGATTCTCCAATTATTTTGAAGAAGTTTATTCTATTCAAGTCATCTTATACGTTACTTAAAGTTTTGTTGGCCCGCAGGAATTCTTCCCCATGCAGAGGCAAGACTCTTCCAAAGACAGGTGAGGATCAGTGCTGAGTACATTTCCAGCCTTTTTTTTTTTTTTTTGGAGTCGGGGTCTCACTCTATTACCCAGTCTAGAGTGCAGCAGTGCAGTCACCGCTCACTGCAGCCTCAACCTCCTGGGCTTAGGCGATCCTTCTGTCTCAGCCTCCTGAGTGGCTGGGACTACAAGCACACACCACCACACCCAGCTAATTTTTTTTTCTGTTTTGTTAGAGTCAAGGTCTCCCTGTGTTACTCAGGCTAGTCTCGAACTCCTGGTCTCTAGCAATCCTCCCACTTTGGCTTCCCAAAGTGCTGGGAATACAGGCATGAGCCATGGCGCCCAGCCCTATCTCCATCTTTGAGTCTGCTCATGCCAACTTTATCTCATGGAATTCTTTTTTTTTTTAACATATTTTTTATTTTAAAATTGTGGGGTACAGTTAGGGGTTAGGGATACAGATGTGCATCGTGCAGGTACCCTTGTTGATGAGGTGTGCTCCCCTCCCCCGTCCCCAGACGGATATTGACTACTGTTGATCCCACCTCCCTTCCCCTCCCTGCCCTCCCCCCATAGTTTCCCGCCGCTGTCAATCCTTTTCTCATGGAATTCTAATGTTGTTCGGAGCGTGAGTGCATGAGCCCACGATGGTCTGTGTAGTCAAACTGAATTCTTCCTA